>JAGDYQ010000015.1:4258865-4270932 GCA_021962125.1 Bulinus truncatus | reverse complement strand
AATCCGGCCCTGTGTATGCAGAACCGTTCTTAATTGTGTTTAATTGTGGGGGTGGGTGAGGGGGGCTTGGAAGCAGCCCCGTAGCGTGAAAATTCTACAGCAGGGGCCGGGCGTTCTACAGCAGGGGTCAGGCCAATAGCAGCAGGGGTGGGGGCAAGGAAATAAATGTTACTAAGTAGAGCAAAAAAGCAGAGGGAGCGGCACCCCAGCCCCCCCCCCGCACGCTACGGGCCTGCTTGGAAGAGACGTTGTGTCAGATTTTGTGCGGACCCTGCAGAGACGTTGGTAGTTTTTTTTTTTGGGGGGGGGGCAGTACTAAAGTGCCTGTTATGGTCCCTCACGTCTTCATATGGATCGGCTACATAATGATATCATTACATCTTTGAATGAAATGCCTGGGAATTATTGTATCTGGCAAATTAAGTTCTTAATAAAATTATAAATATATATATACCAGGGGCACAACCAGTATGTTGAAGTTGGTAGGGTCCAAAATATTAGGGAAGATGAAAATTGGTATGTCTGCCCCCAAATTTTGGTAGGGTCGAAAACCAGTGGCTTGATTTTTGGTAGGGTCCGGACCCGCACGACCCGTACATCGGTTGCGCCCATGATATATACATATATACCATTACTATATTATCAGATTTGGCACACATGTGTGAAATTGAAATAAGGCCTTCTACCATTCATCGCCTCTCTAGATGTGCGATGATTGTCATTATACACATAACTCCATCACATGATTTTTTTTCTTCTCCATTGAAACGGTTTTGTTAGCATAATATGGTTGGCATGACACAGAATGCGCTTTGTCAAAGGAAAATGAAATTTTTCCGAAATCCGACGTAGTTATGTATTATTCTATTGTCTATCAACATATTAAAAAAGAAAATTAACAAAATAGGCGGCATTTTAAAATCATTAATAGAGGACTTTTTAAATAGCGATGCGCTTTGTTCATAATTTATACATATAGTATGTGGTTTTCCCATCAAACAGTTGGCAGTCACGTGCATATGCGAATTAAACGCCTAAATCACTGTGTGCGCACCATGCGCCACGACTAACCCCAAATTTAAAATTCTAATTTTTTTAATGTCCATGTTTTTAGAGCATTTTCGAAAAAAAAAAATGCTCTATTGTCCCCGTTTTGTCTGTCCGTCCGTCTGTCATCACCCTAGATCTCAACAACCATAAGTCCTAGACCCATGATGTATATATCATTTTGTAGGTCTTGGCCTGCCAAGAAATGACTTTTTTCCATTTCGCGATCTGACCTCTCAGGGCCGGGCTTCAGGGCTCCTAAGGGGCTTATATATTATATATACACCTTGTACGTTCAATAACCCGTTCATTTGGTGCAAAATACTGCAGCACGTAGTTTCACCAAGATTTATTAAGAAACTCATCAAATGAAATAGTAAGCTTGTGTTCTGAGTTTAATTGAAAGTATCAGAGCTATGCAACAATTGACGGAGTTTTCGGACGATTAAATGACTATAATTTCGAATGTTTTCAATTATGAGTCCTATTTCAGTAACCACAAACCACTTGGAGTTAGATTTAAGAGACAATAATTTTTTTTTCAAATATAAAGAAACGTCTTTATATTTTTTTTTACAGATATATGCATTACACAATTGAATTTATAAACATTTACAAAATTTACAAATATTTACTGAAAGCTAACAAACGTACTGATACATAACACGAAAATGCGCTAACACGCCCTATGTCCAGAATGGAACAGGCTTAATTGCTTATTTTTTTAAAGGGCACACTTTTTTCTTCCGCGCCTTGGGCCATAACCGGTCTAAATCCGGTTCTGATCACTTGGCGATATTTTATTCATTGAAGTTTGTTGCCACTCCCCCGTTGGAAACTAGTCGTAACTGAAAGGGTTCGTCGCATGCTGGGTGAACCATGCCCTAAGATTACTGGGGGGTTTAAAAATCAACGGGTTACCCTCACTTGGTTTAGCCAGTGCCTTCTGATGTACTGTAGGAGGCACTGGTTTAGCTGACCTGTTGAATTCGTTGCCCGGGGTGTCGCCACTACGTGTGATATTTACTGGGAGCCACCAGTGAGAGCTGGTTGACAAGTGGGGATAAAAGGTGATAAAGCTGCCCTAAAAAAAGGACAAGACAGGTCTCCATGCCATAAGTACACGCAGTGTTAGGTGTCCTATCCCTTGTAAGTGCTTGCAGGGTCAGGCATGCATGATGCAATCACCAGTGATGCAATCACCAGTGATGCAATCACCAGTGATGCAGTCACCCAGTGATGCAATCACCACAGTGATGCAATCAATGACGCAATCCATGATGCAATCACCCAGTGATGCAATTACCCCAGTGAGGCAATCAATGATGCAATCACCCAAGTGACGCAATACATGATGCAATCAGTGATGCAATATATATCCTATAAATAGGGAAGTTACCACGGTTGTTGAGAGAGAGACGGAGACACACACACAAGAGAGAGAGACTAGAGACCCATGAAGGGGATACTAGATATAACACGTGGATTAAGTGGACAGTGCAGTCGAGAGTTATAATAGTTATAGACTCGTGTACTGATCTATAGTGATAGCAGTTACTTGTGATTTATTGCCACATCTCTCATCGAATATTGAGCTTAGAGTTTATCGTGTGTGTTGAATTATAGAATTATACATGTGATTTATCGATTCATCTTCTCAAGTGTTTATATTGTATTATCATATTCTCATCTGTAAATATCACGCATTAAAAAGTTCAGTTAATTCTTTTACAATACAAGGAGTTGTGTCGTCTGATTTAATTAGAGCACAAGTGGGATACGACATTAGGGTGGTTCAAAAATTTTGTTTTTGGAATTTGATATTGCATTGTTGTTACATTTTTTCCTGTTATACTCCTATACAATTTTAGTGAAATTGAATTACATTTAGAGGTCGCTCATCGAGACTGAAGTTTATAGTCCATGTATCTTCTTTAATGACATGAATCCTTATAATATAAACATTAAATTAAACATTATCTAAAAATCTACATTAAACATTAATTACAGCGAATTAGACATGTTGAAATGTTAAATAACATAAAATACAATGATATGCAACACTTACTGCTTGTTTAATCATGTATACATTGTATTATAAACATAAACAATACACTTTACTAATGATTGTCAGCTCAACGCTTCCTAAATAACTTCCGTGTACTTGTCTTTAAATTTGGCACTCTCTTTCTGTGATCTTATACAACTTGCAGGAATCTCTGCATTTCGGATTCTGTTTTAGTTATTGACTTATTAAATGATGACATCAGTGCAACTGACCGATCGGCTGCATCATTGATGCCTTTAAGGAATCAACAATACACCTAGCTTCAGCAAATGACGGCAATTGATCCAAGGATATTGGATCAACTTCATCGAAGCTGGTATCAATGCCGACTGAACGCATTGCAGATAGTAATGAGGTACCTACAAAGTGATGCAGTTAGTGCAATTCTTCAATTGAAACACTCGATCCGTCTAGTCCTTGCCAGTCTTCAGCATCGCTTCAGAAACGTTTTTCAGAAAACAACGACCGAATCATCAATACATATTTTACTATATAAAGTTACTAAAAAAGACTGTCAAACTGTCTTTTTTCTATATGTGAGCCCCCCCCCCAGCATTTTTTTTCTATATGTGAGCCCCCCCCCAGCATTTTTTTCTATATGTGAGCCCCCCTCCCCCAGCATTTTTTGCTGGTTGCGCCACTGCCATTGAAAAGCTTTTTTATGTATGTAATTTCTGCTGTGCATTATATAATATGTCTAATCACACGAATGTTATTTCATTTACAGAATTCGTTAAACTGATGACTTCAAAACAACGCGGTGATGATGGTAATTGAAAATATGATGCATGTCACTGATACATATTGCTATGGAATTTCGTTTTTCATTAAACATTAAATATTGGATTCCAACGTTATTTTCTTATGTGTTTCTTCGCCAATAGACTGGCAAAGATAGCATTTATCAGAGACGTTCAAATCTTAATGCCGGCAAACTATGCGTATGCCTTGCGCAATAAAAAAAATGTACAAACAGACTTTGGTGACTATTGATTTAATTCAAGTTGTAAAATGTAAAGAAAAAAATCAGTTGACTTTGTAGGCCCAGGATCCTAAATCATCCACCCTATGGATGACTTAGGACAGAGACGGGTTTAACGGGCGTGCAACATAGACCTCGACTTTGGAAGAAACCCCCCCCCCCAAAAAAAAAAAAGAAAATCAACATTACACATGCAGTATACCCGGCGTTGCTCGGGAAGTCGAGGTGCCCAGTATTTTGTATCACCAAGTACCTGTGTTTGAGTACTACTAGAATACATTTTCTGGAGTAATTGTGATTGCACTCATACTTGCATCCTTGAGGATTTCGTACTCATAGTCTTACTTATAATTTTAAAAACGTGTGTACTTATACCTTGTATACATGTATTTGCACCTTGTATACCTGTACATGCACCTTGTGTACCTGTACTTGCACCGAGTGTACATGCGCTTGCACCTTGTGTACCTGTACTCGCACCTTGTGTACCTGTACTTGCACCTTGTGTACATGTACTTGCACCTTGTGTACCTGTACTTGCACCTTGTGTCGTGTACTTGCACCTTGTTTACGTATACTTGCAAAGTCAGTACTTGGATCAACTCTGGTACCATAAGACACGGCACCCAAATACTCATCTGTCTAAAAAAAAAACAAAAAAAAATTCAATTACCAGTTATAACATGACTACCAATATAAAATCTTTGACCTCTGACAACCTCTGAGAACTGCCCCCCAATTCCCCCCCCCACACACCTAGTTAAATTGATAATCAGTCCAGAGAAAATGTGTAACTTAAGGACCTTGCCAGCTAACATTAATAAAAAATAATCTACAATTGGAAAGCAACAGACCCCCCCCCCTTAAATGTACGGGTCCCGCCACAAGTGTACTGGTTACTACCCCCCAGCGACGCCCAGTCCCGTAGCGTGAAATTTCTACAGCAGGGGCCAGGCAATAGCGGGGGGGGGGCAGGTAATACATTTTACTAAGTAGAGCAAATAAGCAGAGGGGGCCAGACAAAACGCAGGGGGCCCGCCCCCCCGCACGCTACGGGCCTGGCGACGCCCCTGGATCATAAGGAAAGAAAAGTCGTTTGATCGATAATGGTGTCTTAGTTCCGATGTTTAAGTATGACAATGAGCACCTATTTACTTAAACGGAAGTCGTCTCTTTTTTTTTTAGTACTAGGATTTATTGAAGAAATAAAATAATGTTTCTTAAAATCCATCCTGGCGTTAGAGTTAGAGCAGTTATGGTTAGCCGGGTAGCCCCCCTCTTTTAAACTGTTGTTGTTGAACCAACCCTCTAACTAATCCATCGATATATGTTTGGTAAAAGTATCAAATGTGGTGCTATGGAGTACCGTTGGGTGCCTGATAAAATAAAATTCGATAAATAATGAAAAATGGGCCCTTTATAAGCATGGCCGTTTTAAGGTCATCGTAGGCCCTATGCACTTTCAAAGTCGTAGGTCCTCCCCGACTTCATTTTAAATATTTTTCAAGAATGCACCCGCACTTCTTTGCGATTTTAAATCTTAATAAGCTTTGAGGACGTGATATATGCGACGTTGCTAAGACAAAGGGCCGAAAAGTTAACATACTGTAATTTACAGATCTGCACCACTGCAGCTTGACTTGCTCAGGTGCTCATCTCACACTGTTATATATAGTTACTTTAATACAGACATTTTTTTTTAATTTTACTGGCAATTTGAACATATTTTCACTTTATGTTCTGGCTTTCGCAGGTCCTTGAAAAGTCCGTAGGCCCTAGGCACAGTGCCTACTGTGCCTAGTTGATAAAGCGGCCCTGTTTATAAAGTGAGGGCCCCTAAGCAAATGCTTATTTTGCCTATCCATAAGAAGGGCTCTGAATGTATCATTGCTGCACAAAATATCAGAGCTTTAATATTAGGACTAAAATAATAATGATATCAAGACAAAGGGCTGGTTTAATCTAATCAATGTAGGTCACGCTAAATAAAAGCCCCGGGGGCAGCAGTCAATAAGCAGCGAATCAGCCGGAGTTCGTCCACACCACACGTGGCGCGGCTGTGACGGTCTGGGTTGACATCTCTCGTCTGCTCTTTGTACATGTGACAGCTGTGTCGTGGTGAACAGAGCACATGTGTTGAGGGTCATCAAAGGCTTGAAGAGCACGTTTAACGACACGCACAAAAACATACTTTATTACAATGCATGTCAAACGTTGTTTTTTTTTAATGGGACAAAAAAATGGGTCATTGAATAAATCCTTTTATATGTAGATAAAGTGGGGAAAAAACGAACCAAAGAACAACAACGAATAACAGGATACTTGTAGAATTAACACTTCGTATTCAAGTCTATTATTTCAAACAGTCAAAATGTTCTCATATGTTGGGCTATATAACTAGTATATATATATATATATATATATATATATATATATATATATATATCATATCTAGATATATTGTTGGTTAGATTAATGTGTGCTACTGCCAAGCTAATGTTGCTTGCACCACAAGTATAACACATTTTAGAGCACAGGGCAAATTTGGGAAGGAGGGGGGGGAGATATACGTTCTTCTAGGTTATAGGTGGCGTTGTTGGGTCGACGTGACATTACACACACAATTTTGACATCCCCACTCACAAATAAATAGTTTACGCCACGCCTCACATCAACCAGACAGTGCGTGTGTTTTGCTTAATAATATATTTTTACACCAACCTAACAGTACTAGCATGCCATAGTTAGGCCATCACTATCAAACAAAATGACACACGCACACATATTTTCGGAACATTAGCATTAGTCATTAGGGATAATTTTAATACAGAGTGAGCGCTCTTTTATTTTTTCAAACCATGGAGGGCTTTTATATATATATATATATATATATATATATATATATATATATATATATATATATATATATGTATAATATATATATATATATATATATATATATATATATATATATATACAGTGCTTTTTTTCTAGCGAAAAATGTTTGGGAACTCATTTCACATCTGTTTTTTAACTTATGTCAGAAAATACTATAATAGTCTATAACTGAATTTTCTGGCCAAAAAAGCTATGGGAACTCAGCTCCCATGAGTTCCCACTGAAAAAAAGCACTGTATATATATATAGCGTGAAAATTCTACAGCAGGGGCCAGGCATTCTACAGCAGGGGCCGGGCAATAGCAGGGGGGGGGCAGGTAATACATTTTACTAAGTAAAGCAAATAAGCAGAGGGGGCCAGACAAAACGCAGCGGGGGGGGGGGGTCTGGCCCCGCACGCTACGGGCCTGATATATATATATATATATATATATGCTTTTAATTAGTCTCATATTCTGTGGGTTTGCGGGTTTTATTTTAAATTTTGTAACTTACTTTTGGACCTGTTCTAATTTAGTGAGAAATCTCAAAGTTGACATATGTGTTGTTGTAGATTCTACAGGACAATCAGTGCCGCACATAGGGATTTGGGGGCCCGGGGGGCTTGGCCTCTTTGGGGCCCCTGCATTTTGACATTCGACACCATGACATGAGATAAGAAAAATTATGGGCCCCCTCATGCTGGGATTCGGGGGAACTTGCGAATTTGGACCCCCCAAACCCGTGCCGCCGAGAGGAGGGCATATGCCCAGTGGCCCGGCGAATTTTAGGGGCCCGGACTGAGTTGGCCAATCAACTTTTGAAAATATTATTATCAGCACGGGGGTCCGTGACAGCCCATAACTTAACATTTTGTAGAATTACGAAGAGAATTACTCTACACTACAGTAATTTTTATAATAGGGAAAATTTGCCTTGATATTATCATGTACAAAACAACAACGAAGCACAGGCATTGGCGTAACTAAGGGGGAGCGGCCCTCCACGGAAATCACTTTATCTGCTGCCGGGCGGAACGGCATTTTTTGGTTGTTCACTGCCGTGATACCTCAGAATACGAATTTAATCAGTTTGAAATTGTTCAAATTCTAAATAGATCAGGATACGAATATTTTGATTATCTTTATAAATGATATAAATAAATGAATTCTCCCAACAAAAAATAAACAGATGTTTCCAGAAAAGATTTTACGTTTGTACAGCTTGACTGTCTCACAGTATGGAACTAATCTTTCGAAATTACAAATAGGTTTTGTATGAATATTTTTTTGCTATTCAAATTAAATTTCTGGATCCCTACAGAAACTCGATTATTTACATTTTCTTTCTGCTGAAAAAAGGTGGATCTGCCAAACTTACTTAAAACAATAACTCTACCAACGAAGGTTCCTGGTTCGATCTCCGGTGAGGACCAAGGGAATTTTGCAGGTCTTGGCTTAAGTTCCCAATATATCTCCCGTGGTGCCTCCATCGCCATTGCCCTATCGGCTATGGTGGGGATGAAAGAAGGGCACAATAAAAACCGTCCCATTAGTGGATCTCATCCTTACAGGGACTTGAAGGTAGAGGGGCAGCGGCATCTTCCGTCCTTGAATACAATGATATCTCACGATGCCGCAGCGAGCTTAACTTTCGCCGGGGGCACAATACCTTTATAGCGCCCCTCCCATTATAATATGTTTTGCGGACCATTTCGAACCCCTTTGTGAGTAGCGCCCTGTGCATGATGCCCCCCTTGCCCCACCCTCGCTATGCCACTGATACCTCAAAATACGAACAACTTGATTTTTATTAATATAGATTCAATTACAAATCGTTCAATTTTTGAAAAAGTTATATATATATATATATATATATATATATATATATATATATATATATATATATATATATATATATATATATATATATATATGGTAAGCAAATGGTAAGATCCGTTTCTGGGTCCCCAAAATAACTTGATGTTTTTCCGTCAGCCAGGGGCGGCATCCGTTGTACTTGTGTACATGCACTACTCTGCCTGTCTGGAGACGGATGCATTTGCTTAAATACAAAAAACATCAGAATCCCTTTGTGAAACTTGTTAGATAGTTGAATCCAGGCCCTTAGCGTGCGGGGGTGGGGGGCAGGAGGGGGCCGGGACCCCCCCCCCCGCTATTGCCTGGCCCCTGCTGTAGAATTTTCACGCTACGGGGCTGGTTGAATCTGTTGCAGGATCTCCACAAACTAGATTTTCCATAGTTCCTTTTGCAGTACTTAGGTAGCCTACAACCCTCTAAGAACTTATCAATTTGGCAATGGCTTGAATCACAATTTGTCCAAAAGGGATAATTTCAACAAGCATCTGATTTTTAAAACAACTTAAAAAAAAAAAAACAACAAAAAAAAAACTATACAACGTGAAACACCCTGATGGGCTTACACTACTGAGAGGGGTAGAAGTGATGTTATTTTTAATGATTTAAAAAATGTAAACACAAAAATATATATATGATAAACCGAGTGCGTTCATTACATGAGAAAAACACAAAAGAATGAAATGTAGGCCTATGTGATTGATTAGTATGGGGCCCCTAAACATGGCTTTAAAGACGACCCTGATTGGGTGAATAATAAAAAAAATAACCTAGGCCTAAAAAGTAAAAGGGGACGGGTGGTCGTGCGGTGTAGAGCGCTCGATGTCGACCGGAGGGTCCCGGATTCGAATCTCAGGTCCTGGTGAAAGTCCCCAAGTCCACCCAGCTTTAAATGGGAACCTGACTTTAAGTTGGGGGAGTAAAGGCGGCTGGGCCTTGTGCTAACCACATAACCCCTTCATATGCCGAGGTTATAGAAACAGATGAATTCTACACTTCATCTGCCCCGATGGCCCGTTAGGGTTAAGGGAACTTTACTTACTTTTAAAAAGTAAAAGTTTTATTGAATTTTACTGTCAACGACGTTCCTAATTGTGATCCTGCAAGTACAACTATCCAATCTCGAGTACATGTACTTGAATAAACAATTAACAAGTACCCCGTCTCTGGTTTTATTGTACTTAGCACGTCGTCATTTTTTTTTCAACAACATTTCAAACTGTATACGCTTCGCCCTCCCTTCTGGGCAACATTTTTTTGTTTTGACACCCACCACAAAAATGTTATGTGTCCAGGACCCACCTGCAAAGAAAACATTTTTTTTTTAACATGATTAAGCTACTTTTAAGATGTATCGTTTTGTAATATATGCGATAGAGAACTTGTGTAGACCAAACATTCTCGATCTTGTAACTATACAGATAGCAATTCTGTCGCGACAAACTAAAAGTTCGCCCGCGGCCAACCAAAAGTACGCCCGCCGCAAACACTTTGAGAACATCTGATATGAAGAAGAAAATATGATTTATTAGGACATTATTATTGAAGCCAGAAAATCGTAGTAACATTACTGTAACACTAAGCTCACGTTTACTAACAGTAGGATAACATTCAAATGAATGATTAGACTAGTACTAATTAAATATGCTAGTACGACTATTTTTTAAACAAAATCATTTGATTATCTTTATTTCACAGCCTAAATACACAGTGTAGACGTAACATAAGCATATATCGATATTGTTTTATTAAACACGTTCTGCTCTAAAAAAAATTACCGTTAAATCTGTTTGATAACTATACGAAAATTTTTGTCATGTCTCTACACGATTTTTAACAGAGAGCAGCATAATTTACCGGATAGACCTAGCTTATAACTTTACATTGCATTATGGGAATGACGTCAAGTACCAAGCATAGAGGAAGTCCATTTCTAAACCTAACGCTTACGAGTAGACTTCCAAAAATACATTCAAATGTGTACATTTATTTATGCTTCTTGCTTTACTTAATGTATGAGCAATAATGAAAGATTCTGTACTAAGTAATGGCAAGGATTAGATGCAATTATTGTCAAAATGAGATATTCGGACACCGTTTACGATGCACTGAATGTGTCGACTTTGACCTTTGTTTACAGGCAAGTGTGACGTCATGTACAGGCCATATTGGACCATTAAAAAAAAGTTATTTAGGTCAAAGAATTAATTTGTTGAACTTAAAAAAATACATTGTAAACAATTTAGCAATAAAAAAATCTTTTGATTTTGCAGTGCTTTTCCCTTGGTGCTGAATTAGCAACTCATAGACGAGAACATTCTTTTGCCATCAAGGTAAATAAATGTTACTAATTTTAGATCTATAACATAGGTTGCTGCACACATAGCTGCTATAAATAGCTATAGCATGTAACATTTATCACATAAATACAATCGTTTGTTGATAGCATACTTTTTTTTTCTCAAATGTACTAGTCTTTAACATTTAAAGAACATTTATTTGTGAAAAAATTTTAGGAACAACAATATCAGAATAGTATTTTAAAATATTTTTTTTAGTCTAATCAGACTAGTTATTTAATAACTTATTACTAGGCTGTGTCATGGTTATAGTCATAGTTTAAATTTATATTAAAACTGTCAATACAGTCAAAGTTGCCAGATAGGTTTCAAAATATAACTATAATATAATTGTATAAACATATTGACTGCATTTAGTTAAACATAAATTTATCAAAGCTGATGTCTATTCTATTGTTTTGATTAAATAATATGGTTGTTTAAAATTTAAAATAAAAAAAAAACAACTATGAACATCATTATGAACAGTTAGACTGTTTTTAAGTGTTTTAGCAAAGCAAATAATTTTTATTATTCTGTAAAAAAAAAATCAACAAAATCAAGCATACAACAATACACAAAAATTTACATATATAAATTATATGTTTTACAAAAAAAGTGGTTTTAAACTAGAATTATTTAAAATTATAAGTTGTGAGTCTGAGGTACCTAACTACTGCAGATGCTGGCCCTGATCAGCAGCAAAAAATATATATGGAGAAAAATAGTGTGTGGAAATCCTGCAACATATCCATTCATCTTTGAAGTTGTGTAAAGGGATTCTGATGATTAATTGTATTTATACACTTAAGATGCTTCTGTTCCTACTTTTACACAAGTACAACAGATGCCACTGCTGGCGCGGACAGCAAATCAG
>JAGDYQ010000015.1:4103265-4258365 GCA_021962125.1 Bulinus truncatus | reverse complement strand
TATTGTGCTAATTAGAAAGAAAGCCATTGATGTGACAGAGCAGATCGCAGGCCAGATGTGGCAGGAATCTATCAAGGCTATAGTTTTCCTATGTCTGGTTTAGTCTGTCTCTTCATCAGTGAGCATTATGTTATCATTTGATTTTTAAAAGCTTGCTGAGATTCTTTGCTTGCTGATTGGATGCCATTTATTGATATTCCATGTAGTGGTGTACTTCCATAATTTTTTTTTCAAAGCTACTTGATACAATACTTTTGCTAATTAGATTAATTTTCTATTCACTAACATTGTATCAATTTCATTCTGTTGATCCCATAAACGTTAAACATTTAATGTTTATCCTCTAATATTATACTGCTTAGATTATCATTTTCCCAGAATCCCAAGCTCCTATCAAATTGAGTGAAAAGTGATAGGTCAAACCTTGTAGTAATGACTGTTTTGTCACTTGTTAATTCTACCACTGTAAATAAAAATGCATGTACAGGAAGATATTTGTATGCACATAGCTCATTTTTTAAATATTTTTTTTAGCCCTCAATGAAATGCTACACTGAAGAAATCTTCGGACCAGTTTTAGTCAGCATGGAGGTTGAAACTTTGGATGATGCCATTAAAATTGTCAACTCCAACCCATATGGTAATGGCACTGCCATCTTTACAACCAATGGAGCCACAGCACGCAAGTACACAATGGAATGTGATGTAGGACAGGTCAGTAACATTTTCAGTTCAAGTTTTTATACATGTATTATGACTTCAGTGGTATGGAATATTATTGTAAGATAATTAAATTAAATCGGCCTAAATAGTTTGAAATGAATAAAACTGTTATTCAAAGGTTGGTGTGAATGTTCCCATCCCTGTTCCACTGCCGATGTTTTCTTTCACTGGATCTCGTGGTTCATTTAGAGGTGATCAAAACTTTTATGGAAAACAGGTAACTATAATAATTTTTAAAATGCATTTGTCTATACTAAGTTAAAATTATATCTTTGAACATTGATAACAATATTTATGCTTGCCAGATTTTTTTTTTCCATTATGACCTAGTCAATTCATTTTTTAAAACTTGTCTCTCCACAGGGTGTTCAGTTTTATACTCAGATCAAGACAGTGACCCAGATGTGGCGAGGAGAAGATGCCGTGTCATCTAGACCTGCCACTAACATGCCTGTACAACAGTAAAACAAGTTATGTTGCTTGCAATAATCAACATAGAACTTTGTACAGTATTAAACAGTCTGCCACATCACATTGCTGAAAAAGTGTGGAATTACTCAGATGTTTTTTATATACATTTTACTAAACTCCACATAACATTGGAATATATTTTTGGCTTTATGGTGCCAAGTTTTATTTTCATACAAACAGCTTGTAAGTTTCGTTTCTTGTACAGTTGTTTACTTGAGTGCTTTATTATGTGAAATCATACATTTAAATTATCACATCCTTGGAGGATACTGTTTGTCCCAAAGATATTAAATTTTTCATGTATTGTTGAAGTCAACTACAGAATTTGTTGTATTTATGTACCTTTTATTACAGAATTTGTTGTATTTATGTACCTTTTAAACACAGTGTGGAAAAGAATATCGACAGGGTCTGAATGGGCATTTTAATTTTGAATGCAGTCTGGGTTGTTTTTTTTTAGAACACTTGGATTATATAAAGAGAAGTTTTGTGTTAAAATGTTTACAAGTGTGACTTTCAATAAAATAAATGGTGAAGATTCAAAAAGCTACAAATTTTGTATGTATTTTGGATCCAAGTACATGAACAATATATGATACATTAAAACAAATATCTAACTCAATGGCTTTAGACAGCTACACAGAAACACTCATGTTTACAAAAAAAAAATCCAATGGCATATTTACAAGATTTAAATGTACCTTAAGTTCAGTACTAAACATTATGATGTGATGGACATTTTTTGTGCCAGCGTGTATTTAAAATGAAAGTAATTGACCATGTATGAATAGAATGAAATAGTGTAACATAAACATTAATTGCAAAATGTTTACTATTCAGCAATGCCCTTTTCTACCCCTTTATCATCATAAAAAATATACATCTGTAAGCAATTGAAGAGATCTCGCCTAAGAAAGCAACATCCTTAGAAATATTACCATCAAACCATGCTTAGAAAATTTTTAAATGTCTCTAAATCTAAAGAGAAAAAAAAACATGGACAAGTAATAAAACAAAACTATTACAATGTACAAGCTTTAAACAAAAATTACAAAATTCAGGGATTTAGAACACAGTAAATGCAAGGAACAAAAATAAGGCAAATAATAATTACTAGAGAATAAAGAAGCAATGAGACCAGGACAATGCTGCTAACAAGTCACAGCAGGATGGGGAAGACCTTTTTATAGTTACAATCTTTTAAACAATATTAAGCCCAATTGTTCTATTAAGCTTACTGGTAAATAAGTTCCAAAAAAAACCCATTTATTTTCATAAATTTTAAGATTCAATTCATGATTGGATATTACTCTTTAAGATAACTCATCACTGGAAAGGTTTCCACAGTGACCCGACTTACCTACCTTCATATACTTGATATGTTTTGATGATGTTCTTACAAAGGGTACAATTATTAAAGAGAGGAAAAAAAACAGGTAATGGGAGAGTTGAAATAAAATACACAAGAAGTTAAATAACACTTTGATATTAATCTATTTAACAAAACAAAAAAGTCTATTGCAGTTTAAGTAATGTGTATTGAGATTTATTTATAATACATGTATAAGCCTAAATTTATTCCAGATGATAATTTCATTTAAGATTGCTATAAAAATAAAAGTTGCATTTCATTTCATTTACTGTTTCAACTCATTTCATGCTAAAGTATGAAAATCTTTTAGACATTTGGTATTTCTATTTACAGATATATAAATTAAAAAAACAAAAACTTTTTTTTTGCAGTGTATATAATATACATGATGTATTTTGCTTTTGGAAATCCTGTACCTAAAAAAAAAAAACGTACACTATTACCTAGACATATCTGAATAATTCACACAAGACGTGGTAAGAATATAAAAAAACAAGTGTATAAAAATGTAAGATCTTGTCTTATTGAAAAAATTATTGGTACAATAACACCATAAAAATGCATTTGAAAAAAAAAAATGGAAACCATTAAAATATCAACAATGCTAGGGGCTGAACACTCTTCCTGTAAAAACACTTATCCAAATTAAACGACAAATAGAATCAAACAACATGCACATAATTTCATGAGATAAATTATCTTTTCCGAAAAGAACAATTTTGTCAAGTCCTGATGAGATTTTAATGACTAGCTTTGTCAGAACTTTGTAATTTTTAAAATTTCTCTAATCAGTCAACTCAAAAGGAGTAGAAGAACATAAAAACATCTGAGAACAATTCATTAACAGCAAAAACATTATTTTCACTTTAAAAAAACGTACAAACAACAAAAACATGTCTTTAAAAATAGTTTACATTAACTGAAATATTTTCTTTTCAGAACCTAATTTTTTAGGTTTGTCTATGTAACACACATCCAAAGACGTTCAGTACAGTTCACAATATTGGACACATTTTCTATCCTAAGCAGTCACTCAGATTTAAATGTTATTAAAAATGTATTTTTTTTTTTTCATCAGAATCAATCTGAATCTTTGCCAGCTGCCTTGACAGCTTTTTTAGATCCCTTTTTGCCTTGTGATATATCTTGCTCTGCTTTATAGTCTGAATCATCAGCTGCCGAATCATCTGACTGTTGGGCTCCATCCTCTGGCACATCTTCTTCATCATCACCATGCGTCACCAGCCTTGTACCTGGTTTAATTAATATTTTTTTGTTCAAGTTAAACAAAAAAATGAAAGTCTTTACAGCCATTATTTAATAACTTTTCTAGCGACCTTAAATACCGGTAATTATTTGTTGAACAAATTTTAAAAAAATAACAGCCCCAACTAAGGTATTTTAAATAAAAAAAAAGACAAAGTATCTCAGAAAACAAAAACTGTCATACCTGCTGTACTGCGCTGAGGTCTTGCAGGCTTTTCTTTGCTCAGCTTACTGTTATCTTTCCTAAGAAGTAATAGTTGAATGAAAGAAATCGAGTTATTATTTAGGTTTTCAACATTAAAATTTTTTTTTACATATTTATGTAAACCTTTTTGAGCTGTTACCATAGCATGTGAAAAAAACATTTCTCAAGATTTTATTTTGCAAACATAAATTTGGTTAACTACCCATTTGGTTGAACAAGGCATAACTAGAAAATGCACTGTTCAAATGAAAACATTCATAAAGCCTAATGTTGTCAGTTTATTGGTATCTAGCACATTGGTATGGACCTGAAAACATATTTTCTGATTATTGCATACAATTACATGGAGAGTGCATAGATATAAGTCAGGGCTTCTTAAACTTTTGTAATTCACGACCCCATTTATGATTGCGAGTTTCTTGACGACCCCATACAAATATAAAAGAAAAATAAATTAATATTTTACAAGTTAAAAAACATTTTCTGTTAAATTGTATTTTTATCTCTCGCAACCCTAGAATTATGCTACGCGACCCCAAATGGGGTCACGACCCATAGTTTAAGAAGCCCTGATATAAGTGAATTTTTAAGCCCAGAAATATTTCACCAAGTACACTTACTTGCTGGTCTCCTTTGGGCTTGATGTTTCTTCACCTTCGTCTTCATCAAAACTTGAATCTCCAGGATGGCAGAAAGTCCTGAAGTGGACTGGGTTTTTTCTAAATAGAGGCAACAGTGTATACTTATCAGAAACTTAAAAATAAGTTAATTCAGTATTTTAGAAAAAAAAAAGCTAATAATGTTATAATCATACACGGAAACTATGTATGGGAGATATCTATTTTTATTTTAGAGTGTATTTTGGTTTTTCATTAAAGCATTTAAAGTATTACAAGTGTAATATACTTTTAGCATTATGTAAACATGTAATATAATAATGACTAGTTTTTATAAACATAGGTTATTTGTAAAGCAAAAATTAAAACAACAGGGCTGAATAACATAGTAGCATCACATTAGTTCAGAAATAAATTTAATTTATTGTTTATCTCCTAACAATGAATATTAGTTATAAATGAAGCTTATCAAAGTATTGAGAGTTTATTAGACAATAGTGGATTTTTCGGTAATACAAATGGATTTTAACAGAAATATGAAGAAATCTAAAATTTTATTGGATTATTTTAATTCTTGATTTTGAATTCTAAAAATAAACTGTTGAAATTAGTGAAGTCTGAAACTATTCGCAACAAAACGGCATCTTTTAAAATAATCCTGTGATTATTACAAACAGAGTTCTTTTATCTAATGGATAAAAATTTTGTATATTTAAAGCCTACATTTTGATAATAAAATATAAAGTTAAAAGATCAAGGTCTGAAGAAAGCTGTTAGCATTCAAGCGTTTCCAACCATTATGAAGCCTCCTCTTGCTAGTTACCTGTAACATTTTTTCCCATACTGACAAGGTTCACGCTTCCGTTTTTTTTTAGCCCCATCATCACTTTCATCAGAATCTTTCGACAATGCAGCGCCCCTCCTCTTCGATGGTCTAGGTACATAAGGTTCGTCATCTTCAACTTCCTCCTCATCACTGTCTGACTTTTTGGACTTTCTGGAGGGTCTCTTTTTACCTTGTCCTTTTTTACTAGGGCCTCTGGGTGGTCCCCGACTTCTGCTGGATTTAGCAGCCTGTGAATAGCAGGTAATGAAGCATTAAAGTAAAAAAAAAAAAAAAAAAAGTGAAGTTCTCAGAGGCCCCTAAGGTGTCATCATGGCAGATGAAGTGCAGAATTTATCTGTTTTAATAGCCACAGTATATTTAATATTAATGCTAGCACTATGCCCAGGCGCGTTTACTTCAACATATCAGGTAACCATTTGAAGCTGAATGGACTGGGCGACTTACAACAGGACCTAAAAAGTTCCTGAGGCTCATTAAGGTTCAAATCCGAATGGACTATTGGGCTTTCTACCCCTAATTAAGCATGACTGCGTAATAATGTTACAAAAAATATGAAATTATATGTCATTTTATGTATAATTTTAAAACAACATTTTTAAAATTTAACTGCAGTATAAAATATTTAGCAATATAATAAAATCAAATGGCAAACTAGATATCATTTACTAAATCATTTACCAAAAATTTCATCAATTAATAAAAAGTCATATGTCATTATTACAAATGCCAGCATAGCAAACAAAATGCCGATCCATTCCCCTTCTCTTATATAACTTTTGCCCTTCTTTATTATAACTTCTGTTAAAAATGTACTTGTGACAAATTTCTTACTTTCAGTCTTGTGAAAAAAATAAGCCTTTTGCGAATACATTTCCCCCCCAAATTTGAAATGTTTTTATAAGTTGTCTTGAGTTCAGCATATGAAAAACAGATCATGAGGGAAGTAGATGGAGTTGGGGAGCTTTCATTCATCGTTACAGTCCTTGCAATGGCAGAAAAATTTACCAAACTCAGCAGAGGTCAATTTAAATTTGGCAGGAAAAAAAATACAATTTATCATATTGACCGTGTGGGACTGAACTTGAGCAAGACAATAGAAAGCTTACAGTAAAGGGAATTCAAAAAATTTAATCAGAAATACTCAGATAATAGAAACCAGGTTTAAAATACTGATACATGTAACGACTTTTTAATTCACTTACTCTGTATACATTCATTTCAGAATTTTGCGACAAAAAACTTTTTTTTGTAAATGTAATTAAAAACGCATATTAAAAATATCTTAAAGATTACATTTCATGTATTTAATAATTTAGAGCGCATTTGCAATACAAATTTGAAATTCGAATGCAAGGGAGGTAGTTTATGAAGACAAACATACAAAATGTAAATGGTGTAAAAACTCCTTGTTTTCCCCATTAGACTAATTTTTACTCATATAAAACATTTCGTTTAATACAGTTACATTTTGACCCAAACATCAACCCAAGTGACTTAGGACTTTTTTCGTAAAATTACCTAAATATCTTATATCATACCTGTAATGGACGAAATAAACAAAACAGACGGGGGGGAAAAATGTTGACACCCTGTCCCCAAGCCCAACCTCAGTGTAACAAAATTTCAGTATAACATAAATTATCAGTTCCTGTCCATTTCATTATAGCGACATTTCACTGTTTTAATAAAGTAAAAGAACTTTTTTTTAACGACTGTTTTTTTAGAAGCAAGCTTAAAACTGTATCATATAATGGAAGATGATATGGCCCTTTTTAAAACTATAGTTAATTTTTTTTTTTTTTTATTTATTTACCTTAATTTTCTGAGAACTACTCTTGCTCTTTTCCCAGTCACTTCCAGAATCTTCCTCTCCTTCTACTTGGAAGTCACTGTCTTTGTCTTCATTACCATCATCATCCCTCTCTGATGCAAAATCTTCAAGAGCTTCCTCAATCATAGGGTCATCCACTTAAAAAAAATCATTTTTTTTAAAAGATGACAAAATGCATGTCTGAAGAAATAAATACGACACCAATCTACAGAAAAATGAGATACAAATAATAATAAATAAAAATAAACTGACCATAACTCCCTCTCTTCTGACGTGCTGCCCTCTGAGGTCTTCGAGATGGTATATCATCATCATCATCATCATGGTGCCCTGCATTGTCATCATCTTCATCATCGTCATCCTCTCGTCTCTTCTTACTTCTCCTTCTGGCTGGTGTCTTTCTGGTGGGGGCTGGAGATTTTTTACTTTTACCTCTTCCTTTGACTCTGGCATTTTTTTTACTAGATTTAGATTTTCTCGGGGAGTAGTCATCATCGTCATCATCATCGTCACTTGGTTCTTCTTCACTGTCGTCACTTGTTCTTTTCCTTCGTCCTTTTCGCGATGGTTTTTCTGGGACGTAGTCATCATCAGAGGGTTCCTGGTTGGCGTCATCCTCATCATCATCATCATCACTTGCTTTAGTTTTCTGTTTGTTTTTTTCAGTTTCAGAATGTTCTTCCTCTTCGTCGTCCTCTTCCAGCTCTTCATCTTCATCTTTCTTTTTTTTCTCTGCAAGTAAAAAATTTGTGAAAATGTGATAAAAACATCTGAACATCATCAAACTGAAACAGTAACCAATTACCCCTGAGTTATACTCTTATGAGACGCACAAGAAAGTATATGTCAAGCAATGCCAGTACATAAAAAAAAGAGCGTCAGCATAAAAGGAAAATTTGAATATACTCAAACAGCAAAAAGACAGGGAGACTTATCCCTCACAAAGGGTATAAAAAATGTGACCTGAAGGCATCATCTAGGCTTGCCAAATGGGACTCTTCATTGTCCCAGTGAATCAGTTTTTTAATTACTATTAATTTTTTTTCAATAAACCTTGTTAAACTGAAAATGGCATGGCCCTTTTTTTTTTATTACTAATACTCTGCCAACCCACTAGAAAAATGTCCAAAAGACAATAGTTGTGAAAGTGAAAATTAACTTGCAGAAGCTCCTGCTGATTTGATTGAAACCTAATGCTTTTAATAACATTAATTTTCCAGCATCTATATTCGGTTTTAAATAAGAGACTTAAAAAGTCAAAAAAATTAAAAGTAATATCTTTGAATGCCTTTTTTTTAAACTAAGGCATTTTCAAAAAATAATTATCTGAAACCATAAATAGCTGCGCTAAATATAAAAAATTTGTTATTGCTAATACTAATAATATTCATTTTAAAGGTCAATCTAATTGAAAAAATTTAATAATTAACATATTTTTTTATTTTTCAAAGCTATAATAAAAAAAGACTAAGTATAACGTCATTAAAATTATCAGTTTCATATGACTGTATTGACATCGTGGATTTCCGGTTTTGGTGGTGGAATAGTAAGAGAGTTTAAATCTATTTACTGATACTTTTTTTTTAAATAAATATCTTTTAGGTTATGAAAAGAAAAATATATATTTATTTTTTGAGCTAATAAGTTTCATAATTTCTTTCATAACTGAGATTAAATAGAATCATAATATTACATAGGCCTATTTATGTTAATCTCAAAGTTGAACTTTTTTTTTTTAAATTAATATGTTCACAAATTTTGCAAAGGTTTTGGCAGGGTAAAACTAGTTTGCTAATATTGAGTGAAAAAGCCAGAGCACCAATAATAGATTTTGTTTTTCTGAGGCATTATTCCATGAGCACTTGCCAAACTTTGCAATAAATGGGCTTTCCATAGTCTACAATTAAAATTTTTGTTTATTTGCATAGCTTTTCTGAACTGCGCAAAATATTAAAGTCCTTCAAATTTAAGATCTGTCTAAAATAAAAACCAAAGCTGACTTACTGGGGGGCTGAGGTTTGCTGGCTGCTGTCTTTTTGGGAGTGCCTTTTGTTTTGGAGGGCGAGCCAGCTACTTTTACCATCCAGTCTGGAAGAACACGAGCCTTGTCAACAGGCATGGCCATGTCAGGGCTGAGCTCACCACTTTTACTGTTATCTGGATTGTCATCCTGTAAAAAAAAATAATTATAGTAATAAATAACTTAAGCATGCTTTGTAAAATGTTTGTAAAAGGTAAAGAATCAAATAAATATTTTTTCTAAATGGTGGTCTAGAACAACCATTACTTTACTAAACTGTGGGCCACATTCAATTTCCATAGAAAAAGTCTAGACTTCAAATTACTGAGTTATTTTTTAATTCATAATTGTTACACATTATCTTTAGATTAGGACAAGCAGAAAATATATTATAATGATAGAGACAATGGGGTGAACGGAAGAAATGTCAGTAAGTTTCTGGAGCGGCAGTCCAAAAGTGACCCGTGGTGGAAGCTTAGGAGAGTCGAGCAGGCGCTAATTGCCCAGTTCCGTACTGGGCACTGACCTATTGGCGCGTACTTTGGGAGGTTGAGGCCCAATGTCGACACCCTTTGCAGACACTGCTGGGAAGTGGAGGAAACCGTAGATCATTTGCTTTTCGAGTGCCACGGACTGGCGGACCACAGGAGGGTGGACCAGTCCGGAAGCTTGCTGGCCATCGGGCTCTATGGCAGTCTCCAGATGTTGAGAGACACAGCAAGTCTGATCTCACGGGCTCTAAGTGACTAAGTTTCAGCCCGCAGATTACTGAGAGAGTTCAAAGAGAGAGAGAGAGAGAAAGTAAAAAAAAAAAAAATTAGCCTATCATTTTTATTTTACCTCTTTTTTATTTTCTTCTTCATTTTTTTCTTCTGTTTTCTGTTTTTCACTTTCACCAGTCTCGTCGGAATCTACAACTTCTGTCATAAGATAAAAAAAAAAAAATATATCAGACAAATCTACAAACAAACATTTTTTCTTCACCCTGAATCTAAAAATGTGCCTAATTTTGTTGTGTTAACCATTTGTCTCCTGCTGCTAATGGAACTGCCCAATAAGGTTTTGAATTCTGGCCGTTTTTGTAGGTTGATGTAAATAGACACTGAAATGGGTCATAAAACTTCTCTAAACACTACAACAGGGATACTATTAAAAAGAATTTTTTCAGAAAAAAGCATTACAAATAGGCCTATAAAATAAATTAACACACTGATTTCTAGTATCAAATTAAACTTCATTTTGTTAAAAAAAAAAATAACTGACTTCATTTAAATTCATACTTTCAAATTAAGTTGTAATTTTAAATGCTAAGGGAATCAAACTTTTTTAAACATATACAATGGTGAAGGTTAATTTACCTTTTGTTGCATCAAGTGGCTTTGTATCTGCAGGACTCCCATTAGAAACTTTTTCAGTCTGCTTGTTTTCATCTTTATTATTTTTTTCTTCAATATTTGCCACATTTTCTGATTTATCTGCCTTTGTTTCTTCATCTCTGAATAGAGACAATAAATTTCAAATGATTTACAGAAAAACAAAAAATTATTCTAAAATATATTTATGTTATTTGCTTAATTTTTTTTTGTGATATAAAACATGTAACAGCATATTAAATATATTAATTGAGCTGCTTTTTTCTATTCTAAATCACTTTTAACATCATAAGTCTATTCGACATTTGATCATACTTGTCTTTGCCATTAACTTGTGGGTACACGACTCTGTAGAACAGTTGATCAGGAAGAAGACCAAATTCATCTCCATGATCCAAACTTTGCTTCACATCACGAGTCAAGACTTTTTGCTCTTTGGAACTTGTTGTCCGAAGGAAACAGGGATTGGTATGGGTCTGAAATGCAACATTGAAACAAAGCCACTACTGATACAAATAAACTAGTACAGATAAGAACAACAAAAAAAAAAGGCATCACATAATTATTAGAAAATTCATTATGCACGTATTACAATTATGACAAAATTTCGTAATGCATATGAATATAAATTTGAAATAGATACAAATTTCAATGAGATTTCTTAAGTGATTCTAAAATGTCATAAATAAAGCAAAAAAAAAAAACTATTACCGGTGTAATAAAAAGTTTGTTGTCTATTATTTCCAATACAGCGTGACTTCTAGAAACTCTTTTATCAGTAACCTGCATAAACAACACAATAAAAAAAGTGATTAAGTTATATCTGTAATTCCTTTCCACCCAATATGAAGTTCTAGATTATTAAATTTGTAATCATTACTTTTCTACATCAAGACCAAATAGTCACTGTAGTTCTGAACAGCTATTTCTAAACCTTTGAATTAGTGTGTAAATTTAAAAAAAAAAAAATTCTAATTTTCTTTTTTTTAATATGTATGCAGGAGTTAAAAAGATCATGAAATTTACCTGAAGGAATTGGCCTCTTCCAATGACTGTTGCTTCTTTGGGAATATTGATGGTCAGGTCCCCACCAACTTCCTGTAGGGTAATGCCTGCCATTTTACTGTCTCTGTTACAGCAATAAATAATAGTCAATGTTTATAAATATATAGCCATTATTATACAAATCTGAACCAAAAAAACAAAATGCATGTAAATATATATATTATTTCTATACTAGTAAAATGTATCCATTCTTTGCAAGGGTGTTGGCCCCTGGAGCATCAGCAACCATACTATATACACCCCTTTTGTAGTTATATCTATTATAATAATGTGATCAAAAATATTCCTGCTAAGAGGACAAGTCAAAGGTTTTTAATTCCTGTATATTATGATACATTTTTTTTTTGCAAGCACATAAGTCCCTAAGGGCAAATAAGTGTAGAATTCATTGGTTTTTAAAAGTCACTGCATATTTTAGGGTTTGCTGTCTAAGCACAACGCCCACACATCTTTTCTTTCCCCACACAAGTCCGGTACCCATTTAAAGCTGGGTTGACTTGAGGACTTTTCCCAGAACCTGAATAATTCCAGAGGCTTGAATCCAGGACCACCAGTAAACAGTCAATCACTATACACTACACCACCACCCCTCCCCATAGTTTATTAAACATAGGCTATATTAACAATATTGTCCAAGAGACTAAGATTTTGTTAAAAAAAAAAAGAAAAGAAATTCATCTGAAACAGTAACCATTTACCCCTGAGTTATGCTCTTATGAGACACACAAGCAAGTATTTTTTCATGCAATGCCAGTACATATAAAAAAAAGAGTGTCAGCACAAAAGGAGATTTTTGAATATACTCAAACAGCAGAGAGACTTATCCATCACAAAGGGTATAATAAATGTGACCTGAAGGTTGCCAAATGCTAGACTCTTCATTGTCCCAATGAATCAGTTTATATACTTGCTAACCAAACATACATATAGATTTGTCTTAAAAATATATACATGGGCTTGTGGAGCTTCGACGCCCTTGCTTTTAACACTCCTACAATAACCTCTATTACACTTTGACAAAGATATGTTAAGCTGAGAGGACATATATTAAAAATAAATGTTTCAAGTCAAATATTTTTAATGCAAGTATTTAATGATAGATCTCATTTAACATATATTTAAACCATTGTGCAAGAGGCTAAGGTTAGTCAAAAGAAAAAGTGAGCCAAGTTAAGTGTAGGTATATCTGCTCTTCCTTAGAACATCACCTGGTAAACTTAACCAATCAAATAATAACTACTGAGTCAAGAATAGATTAAATATAAATCATATAGGCCCTAAGATTTTTAATTCCTGTATATTATAATAGGTCTTGTTAAACTTATTTTAATAACAGGTCTCAGAAGTTTGTCAAATGTTTTGTTTTAATCTCAACAATGTTAATATTTTGTTTTATTTTACTTAATTAATTTTTTTAGGCATGTTTAATGAAAAGAGGGTACAGATAATTAAGTGGTGTAGAGCAGTGGTCCCCAACCCTGGGCCATGGTCCTGTACCAGTCCGTGGATCGAATGGTACTGGGCCGCCTAAGAAATATTAAATTATTTCCTTTTTATTTACTGTGATGAATATATCTCTCAGGACTGTGCGAATTCACATGGACGAGAAATAATCAACGTCCTCCCACTACCACCCCGTTGCCAGTGGGCCACGGTAAAATTATCAAAAGCTGACCTGTCCGTGGCTAGAAAAAGGTTGGGGACCACTGGTGTTGAGGACTTAAATGTTGATTAGAGTCCCTGGTTTGATCTTCCTTTTGGAATTATTTAAAAATAAAATACTGAAAAAATAATATCAATTCATAAAAAATACCAGTTTGCTGCAATGAATTATTTGTTTGAAATAATAAAATTATATTTCTACAGATAATTAAAATTTTACTGTGCGAATGGTTGCTTCTTGAGAGAAACATATGGAAGTAACATTATTAATTTAACATAATAATAGATGACTGATGGGGTGCTCTATTGGGCTGGATTCAGAAATTTAAAAAAATAATTATACACAATATTTTTATGAAAAATTTTGAATTTTATTCAACTTTGTTAATTTCTTCATCAGGTAATAACATTTTATCACAATAAAATGCACTAATTTAAAAAAAACATGCCTTGGCCTGAGGACCCCCCCCCCAACCTTGGAATTTTTACGCTGTGTGTATGACGCCATTTTGGCCAGGGGACAACGTAACCTATACACATTAATAAAAACAGATAATGTCAGAAAAAAACATTCTACAAATTTTAAAAACGTTTTTAGCCATAAAAAATCACTCTCCCATGGTAAATGTTTATGAAACAACTGAATTATTTTTTTTTTTAAAAGTTGGTGTTTATGTACTAAAATTGGCCAGGATGTCATCTCTAGGCCCAGCTTCCCCTAGCACCTCTTAAAAGCATACAGCAGCAGATATTAGTAATAACTGGCTGACAGCAATATCACAGACAATACTGATCTATGTGAAAGCCTGACAACTGGAATATCTTTTAATTGTTTGGTGGACAAGAAAGAGTCAAAATGCTTAGGCCCTTTTTTATCACCTTATATAACATTATTTTTTTTTTTATTTTCATGAGTTATCCGTGAAATATTCTCTTAATTTTTTTTTCTCGATCTCATTTCTTATGTTAATCAATTTCATAAGATACATATTTAACAACATGCTATAAAACTGCAATTAGGTCAGAATTAGATGAATGATATGTTTTTCGTGATATCAGTGCATAAATGTATTTCATCTGTTTATGTTAACATACTTATGGTCCAACTCAACTGTTAAAGAATATTAAATGATTTTTTTTGTTTTAGTACAAATGACCCAATTGTAGAAATAAAATTAAAAATAATGATACTAGAAAATCAAACGGTAATCCAAACACAATAAGCTCACTTTTTTAATTTTTTTTTTTTTTTGGAATTAAGAAAGCTACATATTTACATATTTAAAATTTATATAATTAACTTAAGACATAAAGAAAGATCTATTTTTACTTATTTTTCATTAGACTCATTAGTTAATTAACCAAAAACAACTTTCTTATGTTATGTTAGGCTTAGGCTTAAGTCATATAAAATAAAACCAAAGACCAGATTGTGGATCAATGCAATGCTGTCTCAAGTCAATGCAAGATCTTGCCTGGGAGGAGTAAAAAATATTATATTATATATTTCTATTTATAATATATTGCTTTTGGCCTTTGAACAGTTTGCTTTGAGGTCCATTATGCTATTGGACAGCTCTAGTTATATTGTGGACTAAGACTTAGTCTAAGTCTCAGCCCACAGAATACTGAGAGAGTTCAGAGAGAGAGTTATATTGTGAATATGACAAATTATAAGATATTTTGACTCGAAAAACTCAATTGAGAATGATTCATAGATCATAGATGGGACAAAAAAAAACATTTAAATAACTATACTTAGACAGACTTAGTAAAGAAATAATTTAAGAAAAAATCAGATGTTGACCTTTCTTTTGAATAATCATAATTGCACTGATTTATATGTAATGACATATTAATTCTAAAATGTTAATTTCTATGAATATTATGGTGGTCTCAAAGTTAATAATGTTTTACTGTGCTGTGGAAGATCTAAAATTAAGTTAGGGCCGGGGGGGGGTCATACTCATAGCACAACAAATTTGGTTTCATTTGCTTGGCATAACTAACTGTATTGTACTGTATATAAAGCTTATATTTTGATCTCACAGTCATTTAGTATGATGAAATGCAGCATAACTGCACTTACTTTCTCAATAAGCATTAATATCATAATTACCAATGCTAAAAAAAAATCAGGTCTCTTTCAAGTCGCAGATTTCAATCGCCTCCAACACTTTATCCAGGAGAAAAAGACGCATGACGCAGATTAACTTTAGCGCTGAAGAGTTAATATGTTCAATGTTAGAGTATATTCCCTTTACACCTTCTAGTAGACAAGAATCTATGGACAAAAAGATGTGTTGGTTTGCAGTTGGACATAGCTAACTGTCAAAAAATATTTAAATAATACCTTGTTGTTAATCAGGCCCGTAGCGTGCGGGGGGGCAGGGGGCCGGGCCCCCCTGCGTTTTGTCTGGCCCCCTCTGCTTATTTGCTCTACTTAGTAAAATGTATTACCTGCCCCCCCCCCCCTTGCTATTGCCTGGCCCCTGCTGTAGAATTTTCACGCTACGGAGCTGTTGTTAATTCATTTTTAATATCTTCAAGTTTCGAGCTGCGCTTTCTTAGCTAATCAATGTAGTTTGCTATATATTCTTTTTTTTATATTAGTAGGCCGAACAGCTTTTATATTACATATACATGCGGTCAGGTCTGATGAGAGGGTGCAGCAGGTTTCCCCACAACGATACGAAGCTCATAAAGCCAAGTGCGTCAAATGCAAACTTACTCGTTCTTAGGTTGCACTTCCTAGAACACAACACTTATCCCGCAGAGGCATACCTAAGGTGGGCGGAGGGGGGTCCAAAGTCCCCCGGGCCCCAACTTGAGGGGGCCCCAAAGAAATTTACATTTAATATTAAGTGCATTGTCTCATGTCATGTGTCGAATGTTAAAAAGCAGGGGTTCCCAGAGAGGCCAAGCACCCGGCCCCCGAATCCCTGCTGGGCCGGGGCTAAATGTCTATGATTTCATCCCCGGCTGGGATATATTAGCTAAAGCAGAGCCGGGGTTGACATGTCTCAGTGCCGGCATCCCCGGCGGTAAATCGAGCCCTGATCTAGGGTAGGGGTCGGCAACCTTTTGAGATGGAAGAGCCAAAAGTTATAATTTACAATTTTCTCAGTTTTTAAAGAGCCACTCAAATTGTTCTTTCAATATTGTGGTATTTGATTAGGAATAGGTATATAAAATAATATCATCATAATTATTTGAGAATTGAACTGGAAGGCCGCAAATTGACATCGAAAGAGTCGCAACTTGACATCGAAAGAGCCGCATGCGGCTCGCGAGCCGCAGGTTGCCGACCCCTGATCTAGGGCAAGGCTTTAAATGTTCAGGGAAAGGCCCTAAAAACCGATAAGGCATTTGAGCTAGTAGACGATATGTAGCAATACATTATGTGCTTTCCCCATCTTAAAGTTAATTGAGCGATCGAGCCCTGGCAAAAGACGTCGAGGCAAAAGCCGTCGAGGCTGTAAACGATTGCCTAATTATTGTCAAAGTAAGCAGGGGGGCACCAATACCCAGCAAGGGGGTACCTTCTCAGTTTGTTTACTTTTTCTTTATTTTTTCCTCTTTTTCTTCTTTTTAAGCGGGGGGGGGGGCACTCCACACCTAGAAGGGGGGCACGGCCCCCCAGTGCCCCCCCCCCCTTGGCTACGGGGCTGCGTAGGTATAGGTCAGACTCAGAGGTTGTAGCCTTATAGGCACAAAGCACAGTGCTACTTGTGACTTGTCCATACCCAGTAGGCCTACAACTCAGTACCCTACAATAAGATCTAAAACAGGAAAATAAACAGTCTCAAAATGTAACGTTTATGGGTCTCTAAGTCTTCCTCTTCCTTTTGGTTATACCCATTATGTAAACTAAACTTCTCCGTGTCAGTCCCGGATTTCTAAAATTGAAAAAAAAAAATGATTCTATGAGCATCACCTTAAAAAAATAAATTGTAATATAACATATTCTAACCTAAGTAAAAAAAATAAATGTAATTATTTGCTATTTTTACAGAATAAAAGTTATAATTCTTTTTTCTTCATAAAATAGTAAAGTTTAAAACTAGATTTAGACAAACTTTATTCGGTAAATGACAGAAATGCGGTTTAACCTAATTACGCCGTGTATAGAGAAATAGGGGAATCCCCTTTTGCAGGCTTCATGCGGTAGTGGTTTTTGATTGGTCCATGAACGTCACGTGCACCTTACCTTCTCAATACAGCCTCAAATATCCCAGCTCCAGCTGCTGAGATTAATTTGTTGTCGCTTGGAAATTCCACCGAAACCTGTTAAAACTACAGCCGTGACAACATTCTTTATAAGTGTTTGTGCTGGACAGTTGTGTATTTCTAGGAGTATCATAAAGTTAGTCTGGCGAGCAGTTGTGCTTTGTATTTTTTAATTAATCTCGTGTTTTTTCTCCCTAAAACATGGAAGATATTGAAACCGACTGTGAGTTAGGTGATAAAAAGTTGAGCAGTTATAACGCTGTTGAAGAAAGAATCGATTCAGGATTGGGTTCATTAGTGTTTGAATCTGGATTGTGTAATTCAAAGGAAGTCTCAGAGCCTATCCCGAAAAAGACTAGCGATGTATCTGGACAATTGGCTAAAGAACTGTCGAACATGACGATTGCTTCAACAGACCAAGATAATTATGATTCTGGACTCGGCGAAATGGAATACCTAAAAGACTTAAATACCTCACACATTTGGGAATCACCTACATTTTCACCCCAGCAAGTTGTTGACATATTTAGAGGAGACGAAGATGGTGATAAGTAAGTACTGAGTGGTATTCCTGACAGTGATAGGTCCTATTTGAAAGTAGGCTAATGACGTGCACACATATTTGATTTATAATGGGTGCCATTGTTGTAATTTTCTTAATGTTTAACTCATTTTTTTTAAATATCGGGTGCGATAGTGAATGGATTGTCTCTTTTTATGAATAGTGTGTGTGTTTGGCTAATGACGAGGCGAATTTACCAGATTCTCTGTCACGTATATGCATGTTCTTTATGCGTGTTAGGTAAAGGTCATCGATCGGTGTGCTGGGCAAATCTAAATTTAGCCATTTTGGAAAGTACGTTGTGCTAATTTTGGGCGTTCCTTGCCCGGGCCTCATTGTTGGAAAGAAATGGGGTGGTGTGGATGATTGACGGAAATCCCAGAATGGCGCACTGCGCAAAATGATAAAATCCAAATTTAAAGCTTATGGCTTAATAAATAGAAACTATGGTGTTATCATGTCATGGGTTTTTTTTTTGGTGTCTGAGGGGAAAAAAATTCATAAGGGGGATTTCCCAGATTTTGCCCCAATTTTGCTACGATAAACCTATGCCATAGGCTATGGCTATATATTTTTTTTTTAAATAAATTACATAAATATGATTATGTTCTATCAGTCACACCTGACCTGTTTATGAACTATAGTCTAAAGGCTAAGTACATTATGTAATATTTTCTCATTGTGAGTCATAATGGTACTAGTGTTATTGTTGAAAAAGAGAAATACTTATATATATTTAGTAATTACTGTATCATGATTCATGTGTATGTCAACTAACAATATTATTTGAATATTGTTAGAAATCCATGATTCCATTTATCTATAAATAAAACATTTTTAATCACCAATGAAGACATGTAAAATAACTTTGGAGATTTCATTTTATCCTTTATTTACCACTGAGACAAAATTTGGTGACTAGACTTGAGCCCAACATTGTTAATACAAATATTATTTAATTAATTTCATACAACAATCTTAATATACATTTTTCTTTTTGGATTATAATGTACCAATTAACATATTCAATAATATTATTTTTAATTTCTTTATTAGTCACCTTCATTTGAGCATCATACATGGACTTCCTCAAGTGACAATGCAGATTATTGGTTTAGCCCCTGATCTGGATTGGCTAAATCAAACCAACAGCCTTTTGCAAACACCATTACACATTGCAGTGATCTGCAGAGAGACTAGCACAGTGAGACGGCTGATTTGTGCTGGTGCAGCCCTTGATGTCCGAGATCTGCATGGGAACACACCTCTACACACAGCTTGCAGATTAGGCTATGAGGACGTTGTTAGAATGTTGATAACACCAGTGCGATATGAAGAAACCAGACAGAATAAGTATAGTATTCCTTTTCAAAGATTTCCGCAAGATTTGGAATCCAAAAACTATGATGGTTAGTAGCTTTTGTTGTTGTTGTTGTATTTTTAATGTATAATTTTTTTTTAATTGACAAGTAGAATTAAGGGGAATGCTGTATATTTCAAAACAATTTGACTTAACATATACATTTAATTGTATTTTTCTTATACATATAGGATTGACATGTTTACATTTGGCTGCCATTGAAGAACACTTACATGTGATGCACATTTTACTCAGTGCTGGTGCCAATATCAACACAGCTGAAGGCAAAAGTGGCAGGACAGTTCTTCACTTAGCTGCTGAATGGGGAAACATGAACTTGTTAAAATTTGTACTTTCACAGAAAGATGTCAATATCAATGCAAAAACGTATGCAGGCTTAACTTCGATAATCTTAGCCTTGGGTCGTCAGCATGAGGAAATAGTCCATGTACTGGCAGCTAATGGAGCATTATGTGAAGAGCTGACATTTAGTGATGATTCTGATATTGATGCTTCAGATGAAGAAATGGTAAGTGGGTTACTTTCTTAGTCAATGCGTTTTATGGGAAATAAATTATAAAATAATAAAACACATTTGTCCACGTTTTGTGAAAATCCTGAATTTTGATGATTTTTTAAAGCGTGCTGGATTCAAGAGTAGTAAAAAGAATTCCCACTACTACTATTGATTTTCAAAAATAAAATATATGTAATGTAAAAAAAAGTGTTTAAATCGTTGTAAGTTAATCTATATTGTTTGTTTGTTTTTTAAATTAAAAGTATTGATAAAGTCTTTCAGAGTGCAGCTAGTGGAAATATAACTTTATAAATAGTGTTTGAACATAAAATAAAAAAAAACTAAATACTTGTATAGCCCAATGAAATCATCAGTTTATTTTCTACTTTAGGTTGATCAGAGACCTTCTCTCAGACCCTTTGGTGCATTATCTCAAAGAGTGTGTAACACTACGTGTGGATAATAGTGATGACTGAATAATGTGTTGGGGGTTTTTGAAAAAACGAACTGATTTGGTACTACCCTAAAGGCCATGCTGCCATAACAAGTCAGGAGATTGACACCGTTTTCAGAAGCCTGTTTACAGAAACAACAAGGAAAAGGCTTTTCATGTTAACACGTCAAATTTTAGTTAAAGTATGTTTGTTGTTTAACTGTTTAGGTGTGAATAAGTTAACTTTCTGTTTATTTTTCATGTTATTTTAATTACAAGAACAAATTATTCTCTGTGTTCTTGGAAAGTCATCCAAGACAAGGTTCAAGTTTTTGACGCTGACATTCTCAGGGATGAAATCATATTTTGCCAATGGTTTCTGGGGGAACATTCTTTCCCAATGAACTTTGAAGGAATGTTTAAAAAAAAAAATTCACAATAAATAATCCATCTTTTTTTTAAAGTTATTTTACAACCTTCAAATATAATAGTGAACTGGTTAAAGTTTTTTTTTTTATCTGTTAAACATCAAGATTGTTCTTAGCACCAAATCACAGATGCGGTAGTTAAAAAATTTTTGAATGTTATTCATTGTAGAATCTCTATGGAGAATTTGTCAAAAAGTATTTTGCCATTCGCAAACGCCTGTAAGAAATTGTATATATGCACTTGGAAACTAAAACATGACCAGAAGTTTTTCTGATTTTTTTTTTAATTAGAAATAACGAAGAATGGCAGCCTTTTTTTTTTTTTGTTGTTTTATTTTTTAAATGTATCCAGGTAGATATAGCTGTGTATAATTGATAGCTCATGCATATTTTGCACTGCAGAGCTGTTAATTGTAACTGAATGGTGACCACATTTTTTTCTTGACTGTATTTTTACTATTTGTTACAATATTTTGATATGAATGGTGGCGCGTCCCTACAATTTATTTATTTATATACTGTTTAAAAAAAAAAAAAAAAGCAAAGCGAAGCAAAGCTTTGAATGGTTGTTTACAGGATGGGCCAACTGAGGCTTTTGTAAATTTGTAAAGAATGTATAAGCAGTTAATCATTAGAGTTAGATGACATTCATGAGCGCTGATCTTATGATTGGTCATAAGTTTTATTTCACATTATTTTGACTATTAAATAGTTAATATATTTAAAGAAATTGGTTTTCTTTAATATGTCAAGTAAGTCTCCTGTTATTTTTGTCTTCATTATAGTTAATTTCTCTTTTGAATTTCTAAGAAAATGAATTTTTTTTTAAACTTAAATTCTCAACTTTTTTACTACAAAAAAAAATCCATCACTATTGACTTAGTAACTTAAGCAGCGTTTTTATTTTTCAAGGTATCAGGGTGAGACGTCCAACAATCATACTTTAACAAATAATTATGGAAAATTACTACACTCTTTATAATACATGGACTGGTTAAATAATTCTTTAATCTGTACATCCGATAAAAACATAAGTGACAAAATTATATTCCGTCGACTTAATTTGGGTGAAAGTTACAGCCGAGTGAGTAAACCTAAACTTAAGCCCCTGTGAGTAAACCTAAAAGTCCAAATTATGCCTACATAAAAACCAATGTAATTGCCTTTGACTAAACCCAGATCCTTTAATTCTGTTCATGTGGTGATGTTTTTTTTTTTCATTCTGACTTTGGTAACCTCTTGAAGCTTGCATACATTTTGATACATCGATTGAAAAAAAAAGTCTTATTGTACGCCGTTTGGGTACAAAAAAAGTGTGGGCCCTAGGACAAGATTATACAATCATGTATTTTTGTCAGTGTCGGACTAAGTCCTTTTGATGTACTAAGGCGGGCCCTAGGACAAGATTATACAATCATGTATTTTTGTCAGGGTAGGACTAAGTCCTTTTGATGTACTAAGGCCTGAGCTTTAAGTTACATGTCCAACCCCTTCCTTTCCAAGAATATATTGCTAAGTATTTATCAGATTTTTCAAAATCGAAGCCACACATCTGCTTCTATACATTAAAAGAGACACGACCTTATGTTATCTGTTTCATATTGTTCTGGTGGGATTTTCATTGTCTTGACCATAGAAATGAACTCGTTATGAGCAGGGATATTTGATTTTTTCATTAAATTATGAAAAATCGGCCATTCAAAATGTATTTCAATTTAAATAATAAGTTCATTATGGTGTCCTCTTCTTCAATAGGTGCCCTAAGCATGTGTTAGTGTTTATATTGCTTATATGCTAATCCAGTTGTTGATCTCCAAGCATCGTTTATTACATTTGTATGTTGAGATATCCCCACCCAAATTACTGGCCTTACTGTATCTCCCTTAATATTCAGTTTAAAAATCAATGCTTCCACATAAGGTAAATTTAATGCTAATGATAGTAAAATGAAAATTTAACTAAATCAATATAGTATAATCTGAGACGTTTTCATAGATAGGTAAATTAGACGTCTGTGTAGCCATGTGTCTGCCCTCCTCCCCGCTGCTAAAGGAAACCGCTGTCGGAAGCGTATTTTTCAAAAATAAAACAATAAATTGAGAACATTTCTCTTAACTAACTACTCAGTAAGTGTTAACGCAATGCTAAGTGGGATTCACATTCTGCCAGGCATACACTGCTAACAGTTTCGCCATAAAGAAGGGGAAATTATCACTTGTAGGTGGGCCCGAGGTTAAAATGACATTAGTTGTGGGTCAGAGGAGGTCCGCCGCGAGGGGTAGGGATGGGGGGCAATCCGAACACTTGTCATGGGCCCCCAGCCTTTTGGGAGGCCCCCGTCGCTTTAAATTTTTTTTTATGTAAAAATTTGACGAAAGAACAGGGTGTCCCTATTGTCATAGTTAGTCAGGAGCTCAGGAATTCCCGCTTACGACCCTGGTTGAGGGGTCCAGTCGTAAGAAATTATCACATAGGCCTACATATATATGTATTTTAAGCGACGGCCTGGACAGAATTTTCGACAGGAGCTCCCCTATGTACCTTTGTCAATGGACCCGAAATGTACTTTTGCCTTGGGCCCCTAAAATATTAGAACAACGTGACCTTAACTAAGGCTAAGACGTTATGAGCAGGCCTGAGATTGCCAGGAACGCGCCATCTCGGTACAAGAAAAATACTTGATCTAATCAGGTAAGTTTTTTGATTAAAAAACAAAAAATGAACTGCATCTTTAACGGGTCACTTACTGATAGCTAACTATATATACATATAAAAAGTCTAGAAGTAAATAAAAAAGATCAGAATGGAGACAGTGGCGTAGCGGGCTTAACTCGCACAATACCTTTTTTAGCGGCCCCCCCCCCCATTCGAAAACCATATATTATATGTAAAATATACCATTAGGCGCCCCATTGTGAGTAGCGCCCGGGGCATGATGCCCCCACCTCGCTACGCCACTGATTGGAGAAGACAATTGGGGGAGGGGGGATCTCCAGTGTGCTATTGGGAGTATAGGATCGAGTTAGTCAGTGTTAATACATGGCAGTCAATTCAAAGTGAGCAAATATAGACTATAGATGCATGTTTCAAGAGAATCAAGACCTATATTTAAGTTATGAAAAGGAAACTGGAAAATCTACCGTTTTAATTTCTTTTTTTTTTTTAAAGATGAGACATTCATATCATTGAAGCAGTGCCGAACCTAGGGATTTGAGGGCCCGGGGGCTTGGCTTCTTTGGGGACCCCTGCATGTTGACATTCGACACTATGACATGAGAAAATGTACTGAATATTTGATGTAAAAAATGTCTGGGGCTCCCTCAAGCTGGGCCAGGGGGGACTTTCAAATTTGGACCCCCCTCCCAACCCTAGGTACGCCTCTGCATAGAAGTGAAGTTATGTGGCTTTTTTCCTTGTGTGTAAAAGATGTGTTATCCGGATCATAGAAGTAAAGTTATGTAGCTATTTTTTTTTAAAGATGTGTTATCCGGATCATAGAAGTGACATTATGTAGGCCTAGCCATTTTTTTGTTCGACTTCATTAACCTCTTTTTTTATGGGAGTCATTTTTAGAGGCCTAATTTTGTCCTCTGTGCCCGGGGCCTCAAATGATCTTAGTCCGACTCTGCACTGGATATTCTGACTGATATGTTACTTGAAATAAAAAAAAAAAGGAAGTTAGTTTGGCTTAAAATGAGATAGGTGTCTCCCGTCTCTTACTTTGATGCCATAATGGAGTGGCATTTTTCACCACTAAAATAAACCTTTCATAATAGGACATACATACACATGTAGAACGTTTTATGAATACTAAGTTACATGTTTCAGTAATCGTGTATGAATTCATTTTCTTAGAGTATGCCTAATACATGCATAGACAGTTTTCTTCAAAATCTGCATATCTTTTTAACATACATAAGTAGGTCTATGCTGTAACCCATCATGTAGGCCTCATATATGTGTATAGCCTCTCTATGATGTGACCAAAGGCATAATTTCGGTACGGCTGAGGGTGGAGGAGGCAAATTTGGCGTATTGGCGAGTACGCACCTGCATTTTTTGACGGTTTGTAGCGGTTTTTTTTTATTATTTTATGTGTGTTGTCTTCAATGTTTTAAATTACGTCAGTACGAAAATAACGCATACAATTTTTTAAAAAGGAAGTACATTTTGATATTTCTTTTCAATATTAACCTATCTGGCGGATTTTCCCCTAGCAATCCTTCCTCTCGCAAATGTCACCCCTGGCTTTTTCATATGTTACTTGGATCAATTCTTGTATCATTAATTTGAATGCGATATAATTTTTTTTTTGTGTTTTCATGTTTTTTTTAGAATAATAAAACATGATTTATTTATTACTTTTTCAAAAAGAAAAATTATGGATCATTTGGTTGGGGGGGGGGGGGGGGACTTTTGCACCTCCCAACTCCCCGCAAATGACGTCCCTGGTTCTGACCTAATTTAATTTTAGTATCTACAAATCCGCATTTAAAATTATAATGTATTCAATCATACGATAGGAAATTTCCCACAAAATTGAAAATAAAAGTATGTTGGCGCCCATTTTTTTTATCTGTGGAAAATCCAGTCGGGAAATATTTCGATAGTGACATGACGTGGTAAGGTCTACCTGTAATTTCGGTCAATAACGATTATTTTCGTCGCTTCGCTTCGCAAACCCAGCGTTTCAATTTCAATAGATAGCTTAACATTCAGGCGTAGCTTAAAATATTTCGAGGGAATGTCTGACACAGTTTTACAATTGCGTTCGATCTACGTCTTATTAATAGGTCACGGGTTGGGCTCAGAGACGGGTTTAGATCCGTTGAGACCTCAGGGTGCCCTTAAAAGAAAAACGTTTGTGTATGGGGGGCGGGGAGAGGAAATACAGCAATCGTAAAGTTGGCATAATACGGGGGCATTTTCCAAAATAGGGGCCTGGGGTTGCGCACTCCGTGCGCCAGCCGATAAATATTGTGTGGGCTGGTTTAACTAATAAAATGCTTCAAAACAATATGCGTATGATTAATATATTTCAGTGGAGTCCATGCATGAAAGTGTTGAGAGCTTTAAATATTAACTATTGGTAATTTTTCTAGATTAAGTAAGAACATGTAACCAGACTCATCGACAGAAATTTCGGGCCCCTGGGCAGGGCTGTCACGCCCCCAAAAAAAACCGCGCCCCCCCCACCCCCGGGGGAAAAAAAAAAAAAAAAAAATATATATTTTTAAGGGGGAAAAAAAAAAAAAAAAAAAAAAAAAAAAATATCAAGAAAAAAAAAATATAAAATGGGTGTGTGTGTGTTATAAAAAGAGGAGAACTGAGAGGAGAGATATGAGAGAGACCCAAAAAAAGGGGGAAAAAAAAAAAAGGGGGGGAGATAATGTGGAGGCGAGAGAGAGATATTATATTTTGGGGTGGAAAATAAAGGATCCTCCCAAAATTAAGGAGGATAATTTTTGGAAAAAGGGGGGTTGGGGGTCTATAAAATCTAAAGGAAATCTCACAACATGGGAAAAACCCCCCAAAAGGGGGGGGCAAACTAGGCGACCGCCTAGGACAGTGGTGGCGAACGTATAGCACGCGTGCCACAGTCGGCAAGCAGAGCCTCATCAGTCGGCACGCGACTAAAATATCCCTTTCTTTAATTTTAATTAGAATGTTGGCACTATGGTATAAATAAGTGTGTGTGTGTTTAGCGCATTTTCGAGAAGTCGAATGCGCTACTGTTTCCGTTTTGTCCGCCTAGACCCATGATGTATATACTTTTTTTGTAGGTCTTGGCCTGCCATTCCTGCATCAAAAGTCCATTTCGCGATCTGACCTCTTGTAGTGGCAGTTCGACCTCCTGGAAGTGCCATATGTGCTCATTTTCAGAATTTAATGACAACTTTGCAGCACAGCTCATCATTTGTGGGGACTTCACTCAAGATTTCAAAGAGCCCGGGGCAGAAATTGAAAACTTCTTCGAAACAAACTTCAACATTCAACTACTTTCACCAAGATTGGCAACAACAATTTATCAAACAACAATGGTCAATGTAGATGTTAGAGGGAATGTGGTGGCGCACCAAAAATAATGGGTTATTGAACGGAAGTGAAAAAAGAGGACGATTAAATTTAGAATGATTCAATTATGAGTCCTATTTCAGTGACCACAAACCACTTGTAGTTAGAATTAAGAGAAAATACATTTTTTTTCAAATATAAAGAAACGTCTTTTTAATATTTTAATTGAATTTTTAAACATTTCCAAAATTTACAAATATTTACTGAAAGCTAACATACATACTGATACATAACACGAAAACGCGCTAACACGTCCTGTGTCCAGAATGGAACAGGCTTAAGATGCTGGTTTTTTTTTTGTTCAATTTCGGGCACGCGACCACAAAAAGGTTGGCCACCACTGGCCTAGTATCAATGCAGTTAAAGGCGATGGCTGGTTGCAACATAATATATTATTAACTGAGCTAAACTTTGGAAGTGATTGAAATATATGTATTCGAAACAAACAGTAAAAAAAGTTTATTAAGATACACATTCGTGCACACTGTCGTAATGTATACAATGACGGTCTAAGCAGTACGCGGGGCCAAGGATAGATAGCGTAAATATCTTATGTGCTGCCCGGATCAGAGTCTAAAAAATGCCACCCCCTTTTTAGGAATCCGAATTTTTCAAGTCGAACAACTTGGAAATCGAACTAAAGATATTAAATACCCCACAATCCGAGCATGCTTTGAAATTCGAACATCAGACTTTTTAATAATGTGTTAAATATTTTTTAGTATTTTCCCTTTGGGATCGTGCCATTTATAGCATTTCTCTATGAAAGTATCCTTTATTATTTTCACAGCTTTTTTTCGAAGTTAAATTAAATTTTTTTGACATATTTTATATTTTAAATATAAAAATATGGTCATCCATGTCTGAGCTGGTCAACGCTTAGAGATTTTTTTATTGCAGCCTAACAGTTGCAAAAAACATTTGTTTCAGGCATTGCTTCTGGCACTAGCCATAGACACTAATCATAGACACTAATCATAGACACTCATCATAGACACTAGCCATAGACACTCATCATAGACACTACTCGCACTAGCAATAGACACTAGCCATAGACACTCATCATAGACTCTGTCATATACACTAATCTAAGACACTCATTCTAGACACTAGTCATAGACACTCATCATAGACACTAGTCATAGATACAAGCCATAAACACTAATCATAGACACTCATCATAGACACTAGCCATAGACACTAATCATAGACCCTAGCCATAGACACTAATTATAGACACTAGCCATAGACACTAGCCATAGACACTAATCATAGACACTAGTCATAGACACTAATCATAGACACTAGCCATAGACACTAGCCATAGACACTAGTCATAGACACTAGCCATAGACACTCATCATAGACACTAGCCATAGACACTAGCCATAGACATTAGCCATAGACACTAGCCATGGACACTAATCTTAGACACTAATCACACTAGCCATAGACACTCATCATAGACACTAGTCATAGACACTCATCATATACACTAGCCATAGACACTCATCATAGACACTAGCCATAGACACTAGTATTAGACACTAGCCATAGACACTAATCATAGACACTCATCATAGACACTAGCCATAGACACTCATCATAGACACTAGCCATAGACACTAGCCATAGACACTAGTATTAGACACTAGCCATAGACACTAATCATAGACACTCATCATAGACACTAGCCATAGACACTCATCATAGACACTAGCCATAGACACTAATCATAGACACTCATCATAGACACTAGCCATAGACACTCATCATAGACACTAGCCATAGACACTAGCCATAGACACTAATCATAGACATTCATCATAGACACTAATCATAGACACTCATCATAGACACTAGCCATAGACACTAATCATAGACACTCAACATAGACACTAGCCATAGACACTCATCATAGACACTAGCCATAGACACTAGCCATAGACACTAATCATAGACATTCATCATAGACACTAATCATAGACACTAATCTTAGACACTAGCCATAGACACTAATCATAGACACTAGCCATAGACACTAATCATAGACACTAGTCATAGATATTAGTCACAGGCACTAGTCAGGCCTAGACAATAGTCACAGACATTAGTCAGACACTAGCCATAGACAATAGTCATAGACAGATGGTCATAGACACTGTGGCAAGTAGCCATAGACACTAGCCATGGACATTGACCATAGACACTAGCCATAGACACTATCCAGACAATAGCAATAGACGGGCTTATGATATCGCCTCAGGCTTCGTGTACTTGGCCTTTAGCAAAAAAAATAATTTGGAAAAACTAATTTGTGGAGATCTTGCAACGGACCTTTTAGATGTGATTAAAAAAAAAGAATAAAAGCCACTAGTGTTATTTTTCTTTTTAGTAATGTTAACACTAATATGGTGGCTTTCAATTTTAATTGACTTAGCGCAGTCTGTATAATAACTAATGTTGTAATATCAACAGGGCAACCATTTATTAATTATTTTTCTTTTAACTTTTCTTGCTAAAATTTTCAAATCATTGGCCCAAAATTTGAATATCATGTGGCTTTTTATTATAACAGAAAAAACTTAAAAATTTTTTTTTTTACTAAAATGCATTAAAATTAAATAAAAAAAATTTAAAAATTAATTAAATCATTCATACACATATTTATATAGTTATTATTACTAAAAACAAGCAATTAAGCCTGTTCCATTCTAAACACAGGAGGTGTTAGCGCATTTTCATGTTATGTATCAGTACGTTTGTTTGCTTTCAGTAAATATTTGTAAATTTTGGAAATGTTTATAAATTCAATTGTGTAATGCATATATCTGTAAAAAAAATATCATAAAGACGTTTCTTTATATTTGAAAAAAAATTATTTTCTCTTAAATCTAACTACAAGTGGTTTGTGGTTACTGAAATAGGACTCATAATTGAAAACATTCGAAATTATAGTCATTTAATCGTCCGAAAACTCCGTCAATTGTTGCATAGCTCTGATACTTTCAATTAAACTCAGAATACAAGCTTACTATTTCATTTGATGAGTTTCTTAATAAATCTTGGTGCAGTATTTCGCACCAAATGAACGGGTTATTGAACGTACAAGGTGTATATATAATATATAAGCCCCTTAGGAGCCCTGAAGCCCGGCCCTCAGAGGTCCTATCGCGAAATGAACTTTTGATGTACGCATGGCAGGCCAAGACCTACAAAATGATATATACATCATGGGTCTAGGACTTATAGTTGCTGAGATATAGCGCTCCTTTATTAATATAGCTTATATAGTAAAAAACGGTACTAAGGCCCCTTTTACGGCCCTGAGAGGTCAGATCGCGAAATGGAAAAAAGTCATTTCTTGGCAGGCCAAGACCTACAAAATGATATATACATCATGGGTCTAGGACTTATGGTTGTTGAGATCTAGGGTGATGACGGACGGACGGACAGACAGACAAAACGGGGACAATAGAGCATTTTTTTTTCGAAAATGCTCTAAAAATAGTGTGTGCCCATCTAGTTATAACCTATAAATTAATTTATACTTATCAACTAATGTATAGTCATTATTTAGCTCATTATATTTTAATCACCCACACCTTTAGGTATTTAAATTTATAATTGAAGGATCAAGAAATAATAAAGGACTTATTATAACACTATTTTATGTTACAATCTTGGTCACAATGATCCAAGGTTTTATATCAGAAAATAATTATAAATGAATATTTTTTTCTCTTTATCTTATGGTTGTAAATTTTTTCTTTCTTTAGATTTTTACTTAGTATTGAGTTATAGTAATAATCAATATGCATAATCAGCAAAGTGATACTTACACACTAACTGCTAAAAATTTATTAAAAATAAAAAAATGCTCGCTGCGAGCAGGGTTCGAACCTGCGCGGGAAGATCCCATTGGATTTCAAGTCCAACGCCTTAACCACTCGGCCATCACAGCTGTTACTTTACAAGCGTTTTATTACATTATAAAACATTAACCAATTTTGTTCATTTTTTTTTAATGCGCGGAATGCGAATTTTTTTTTTATTAATTATAAGTTATTACTTGTAAAGGGGCTTGGATAAAAGTTTATTTTTAATGTGTAAAATGTGCTGAATATTAGAAATCACTGGCTACGACCTTTTATTAGCCTAGGTCAAGATTTTTCAATAGAATTAAGAATTGTATAGTATACTAGTATTATTTAGTAATAATACATGCGAATAATTTAAACGAGGTGCGACTGTCTTAATTACTACTTATTCTTATTTCTAGCTAGCATTATCATTCGCAAGGCCGTAGCCCCATTAATTCTAAAAATCAAATTTTATTATAAATATACTTCTTTATCATTGTGTTCCAATTTTTTCTTATATAAAACTCTCCGCACAGCCCCCCCCCCCCCCCCAAAAAAAAACAACAACAAATTGATCATTCATATTATATTATTATCATATTTTACTTAGTATCAACGTTTTAAGAAGCAAGTCACTGCCGTAGTTACACTAAGTTACATGATGTGAGGCTCTCTGATTAATTAAAAATAAACTTGGTAAGGGATCCTTTCACCAGGGCTGCCACTCTACGCTGAGACTGATAAACCAATATAGTAGGCCTATAGGGTAAGGGGGCCAGGAGCCACAAACGTATTCCATCCGCGGCCCCCTGAGACCAACACAATAATAGCGTGAAAATTCTACAGCAGGGGGAGGGGGCAGGAAATAAATGTTACTAAGTAGAGCAAACAATCAAGGGAGGGGTGTGTGTGTCCGGCCTCCTGCACGCTACGGGCCATCTAGTGCCGCTGTTCTCAACCTTTTTCGTTACTGTACCCTAAAGGGTAAGAAAATAATGTCCACCGGTACCACTCACGATCAAGTTCTTAAAATTATTGGTTGTTGTAAACGAAAATTACGTCTTTGAATACCCCTGCATGGTATATAAGCTTTCCCGTACTTGTTGGGTTACGCGTATCACATATGAAAGGTCTCACAGAAAACTGGCCGCATCATTTGTGCGATACTTGGCTGTCCGTGGTGGGGAAGGGCCGGTGGTGTACAGCGAGAGTAACATAAGTAGGGGCAGTCTATCCTGTGATCCATAATCATAATGGACTGAGGGAACTCTCAGTACATTGATCCAGCTTTTGTTGCTATAGTTAATGTAAACTAATAAGTCGTGTATCAGTGTGATATCAAATATGTTGCTTTTTGCATACATATTGCAGTGCTGGTACTCAGTGATGGATTGCCTAACTACCAGTTCGCACCTCAATGCAAGCTAAATCACAACTGCAAAGATATTATTTTAAAATAATTCAATTTTAACAAATTAATAATAAAATAAATCAATAATAAACGTTAAAATACAAGAAAAGTATTTTTCCCCCACATTGAAAAAGGTGCTTCCCCTAATTGAGCCCACTTGCAAATGGTATGTTTAAAAACACAGCCATCTGGCAGTTGGTACAATTTTTTCATGACCTATTTCTTTGCTTGTATACTGTCAAGTAGACATGCCAATGTTTATTGAGCTAGGTACTTTCCCTAATTGAGCCTACTGGTCAATGGTATGTATTGCTATTTAAGAATTACATTTGCTTGGTGATTAAGTTAATATAAACTATTATTAAAAATAGTGCATCAGATTTTTAAAAAATCAGCAACTTCAGAACTATGCACTTTAATAAATGGAACATATGCTTAACTTGTAACAAGATCTTTTCCCTTTCTTTATATTATTATAAAAAAATTAGCTTCAGACACCATAAGAATTTAATAACTAACATTTTAAAATAGTGTAGTCATCAAGAAAACAAGAGTGTTCAGAATTTCAAATTGATTGGGATTCAAGCAGTATCTTAGAAAAAAAGTAAATTTTCAAGATAAGCACTTGTGTTTAAAGAAATACAGTATAATTATCATGAGATGCATTGATGTTGAATCATCTTTAAAGTGCTGTACCATAATCATAGTTACAAGTATTATTTTACTTTATAATTGCATTGCTTTAAATTTCTAATATTGTAAATTGATGACATAAAAAAAATCTACAATTAAGTGGCTTTGGGTATATTTTAATTAAAATCTACAACAGAGCTGTTAACATGTTATTAATTTCATAACAATAAAAAAAAAAAAACATACATAATTTTTCTAATTCAATAATAACTTTCAACAAATGTTTAGGAAGCTTATAAATACAGTTCAAGCAGTAAAATATTTTTATCTTGACATACAGTACATATTTAATATGTAGTTACATAAGTGTGGCACTCAGTTCAAAGTCGGATCTCATTTTACTTATGTCAATTATTTATATTTCATTCAAGATTATACACATCCTTCTGTCAATAAAGCTGAAAACATTCCACAGACGAGTCATTTGCAGCTTTGAATCAATAGCATCTATGTTGATGCAATTTTATCATACACTTCTACTTTAAAATTTATTCCATTTTCTTTTAATTCTTCAGCTGGAACATTCTCTGGATCTGAAATCTTCTTAAACTTTTCTAAATCAATGTCAGGCAAAAATGCGTCACATTCAAAGTCATGAAAAATGCGAGTTAGGTAGATCCTGCAGGGATAATTTGATTCCATGGCTTCCCTGTAAACAGATGATCCTCCTATAATAAATATTTGCTCTGCATTGAGAGTATCTGCAAATGAAATAGCTTGATCCAAAGATTTGGCAAGGTGTACACCTTCTGGTACTTCTGGCAGCTGAGAGCTCAAGACTACGTTAATTCTCCCAGCCAAGGGCCGAAAATTCTGTGGAATGGAGAACCAGGTTCTTTTACCCATTACAACCATATTTTGTTTTGAACTTTGGGTGGTTGTAGTTATCTGAAAAATTTGATTGAAAATATTTATAATTAGTTTTTAAAGAATATAAATAGTAAAATAATTTTAAAATATCCAAATAAAATAAATATCAGAGATAAGAAACTAGAACAGAGGCGGGCAAACTATGTCCTGTCAGGCTGGTTGATCTGGCCTAGACTCTGCTCCTCTCATTCACATGATTGATGTTTACATTTCAATTATATTAGTTCATATAAACATTCCTTCCATCTGCTCCTGCCCTTCTGTCAATTTAAAGTTCTGACATTTAAGTGAAACAATATTTTGACAGTTTTTCCTTCTTAGTTTATTGTACCAAAAATCTATTTCTTCAATTAGTATAAGTAACGTGGACTATAATATATATTAACTTGAACCTAATATCTGATTTTACAGACACTAAAATGAGTCAATCAATTTTAAAATGCACCTCGCTATGAAAATAAAATCTACATCTATATATATATTTTTTTCATTTCCAGTGTGCGTTAAATCGAAAGCTGAAAACAAGAATTCAAAATGGCGTCTTCTCCACGTATCGATTCGAGAAATGTTTTTTAAGAAACTACAGTTTTAAATCGTTATTGTGGTTTTTATTATGAAATATAAAATTCCCAAATATTAAAAAGTAATAATTAACATATAATATCATTCAAATTATTGTAGTTTTTATTACAACAGATAGCATTTGAACATCGTCAAACGTAAACAATAGTAATAATGGAAAATCTCTGACGACAATAGTATTAATACTAGCGAGCCCGTTTTCGTATCTAATTTCGTAAATAAAGTTCTTTTTTAAAAGTCGATATAATATAAAAAATAAATTCTGCATATTTCTATACAAATTAAGTTCTCAGCTATTATATTATTTCATTTTTTTAAATACCGTATTTGTTGGACCATAAGACGCACATTTTTTCCTCCAGAAATGAGGGGGAAAAGTCCCTACGTCTTATGGTCCAAATGTAGAAAAAAAGGTTAGAGTTAGGCTGATAACCATAATGATAATGTGACAAAGTCAAAGTGTAAAACACTCCTCTCACTAAAATGCGTACCGTAGATACCCATAAACCATGCAACAAAAGCATAGAAAGTCTACATGAATTATGGGTACAGTATTTACCATACACATCGTAGTGGTAACACTGAACTTTTCTGACAGCTTTGTGATTTTGTCTTTTGCTGACTTTATTTGTTAATAATGCCATTATTAATGGTTCTAAATGCTGCTGTTTACTTTACAGTATTGATTACATTTGTTTATGACTGTGCTGTTGGTATTGATTACATTTGTTTATGACTGTGCTGTTGGTATTGATTACATTTGTTTATGACTGTGCTGTTGGTTTTTAATGCACATAAAATATTTTAGGACACTATTTGTTTCAAAATCTCAATAAAAATCTTTCAAAATATTTTTTCTGCATTTCTCTTCTCTAAAAACTGGTGCGCCTTATGGTCCGATGCGTCTTATGCTCCGAAAAATATGGTAAATAGGGCTTTGATTTATTTTTAATTACAAAATAAGATTACATGTATATAGGCCTAAAACTAGGTCAAGTGGAAGTGAAAAAAAAATAATCAAGCAATTTTTTCCAAATAGTACATTAAAGTTGACTGCTACATTGTGTGGTGGCTGAATGTATAAGCAGCAAGGTGTTACCTCTTTTTTTTTCATGCCGACTATCCAGGTTCGATTCCTCTCAGGGACATTTTTTTTTAATTGTTTTTTTTTTTAGAATGTATCCTTTTAGTTGTTTTAATGAAAAGAAACTAATTAGATCTCTTTGATATATTTTTTATTGAAATAATTTATCTTTTAGGATGTTGTAAGAAAATGAAACAACAACTAATTTAATTTTTTATTATTTCATAACTTAAAAAAAAAATTATGTTGAAAAAATATATCAAAGCTGAACACAGAGACGTACCTAGGGTGGGGTGGGGGGAGTCCGAAATCAAAAGTCCCAGCAAGCCCCATCTTGAGGGGAGCCCCCCATAATTATTTTTTACACTAAATATTAAGTACATAATCTCATATTATGGTATCAAACGTCAAAATGCTGGGGCCTCAAAAGAGGCCAAGCCCCCGGGCCCCCAAATAGTCATTTTATGTAAAGGCTTTGCAGGGTACAGCTAGTATAAATTATATTTCGTAACGGATGGCGATGGGGTACAAGTTATTAAGTACCGGGTATTTTAAAAACGCAATGGCTACAGATACAGCCAACATGCATGCGCTCTAGATGGACTCTTTTTTTGTGCGCATGCGCGATTGCTGGATTCCGAATTTCGGGGTCCAGCTATAGATATTGCCCCTATTCCTAACCCTAGCCCCAAAAACAAATTTAAAAAAATTGCTGTATCCCGTAGCCACTGCGTTTTAAAAAATGAGTTTGAATGTACGTTAACGGTAATCGACGTTAAAATTTAATTTAAGGTAATTATTACGCAGTGGCTAAACTCTAGCCACTGTGTTATTATCCAACAAATAAAACCTTTTTAAAGAAAGCCATGTCTTGTTTTAATCGCCAAGGAAGACGTCCTTCTATTCCGATTCCATTATTGTTGCAAACTGCTACAACTAAGTTTAATTTTCGAGCCATTCAACTATATTTCACCGAAAACTGCAATAATAAAATTAAAATGGTAACCAATTGAAGAAATATATTATGTAAAGAAAAAAATTACGCGCCAAATTTTGAACTGCCAGATGTTTACAAGATTTGCTTCCAGCCAAAAGCTGACCTGCAAAATAGTAAAATGAGTACAGTACTATGAAAGATACTCCAGGACTAGAAAGTTTGGGAAAATTACAGATTTGACATAACTGAAGGGACCTAAATTAAATCAGTCTTTTCCAGGATATTTTTCGTGAATTTCGTTCTCAACAATGTTTTTTTTCGCCGGGGAACATCTTTAGAGAGTAGGCCCGTGGGCAAAGGAAATAATTTGATATGCTTGCTTAATCAAGTTAATCTTAAAGTAAATGCAGGTAATTATGTCTTTACAATTTGCAAACGGTTAGTTTTCTTGTAAACTTCTTTTACATACATTACAACCCAAACACTTAATAAATTGCCATTATTTTTATTTGCTTTTCAGCCTTAATTTATTCTACTTTTTAGCCGTCAGTTATATGACAGTTAAATACGTTGTACATTATAGATTACCTGGCAACAAAAACTAATTGACATTTATGACCTTTCCTACCCACTTCGCTGAAGAGTCTTACATTGCCTATGAGGAAAGATAAAATATTCACAAATAATGAATGTTTTAACTAATGTATCTGTGACAGGAACATTGTTTCATTGTTCATTTGGAAAAACCAACCCAAATAGAACTTTTTTTCTTATAAATTCTTTATCGAAGTACAATCAGCTTAGCCCAAAATGTTTCACCCAAACAGTTTATTACGCACCTCTGTCAAAGGCTTTGAGAATGGGTAAAATAATCATGTGCTTAGAAATAAAAAATAGCCTAAAATTTAAACCTAATTTTAGCTCAGTGAATGTTTTGGACATAAATAGAAATGTTGCTCATGATGTAATAATTTATTCTAACAAAAATGATGCCTTTTTCAAGACTCTATCTTATGCCGGAATCTTTCAAATGTTACTCTGGGGATATCTTGCCCTATTTGCTGTGCAGGATCTGCGGGTGGCACCAGTGAAAGATACCAGTGATATGCCATTATGGAAGAGACTTCTTTACAAAGAAGGCCAATATAAAAATGCAATTAGCATCCTGACTCTTTTTGTTGGTTAGTTATTTAGTTTTTTTTCTTCTTAAATTTAAACTCAGACTAAACTAAAGCACTAATCATTTCACAAACTATCAGTCTTATTCAGTCTATTTTATTAGGTATCAGACATGAAAATTTCATAGTAGGCCCTATATGACATTTATAAATGTCACATTTTTAAGCATCATTGAAAAGAGTTTAGAAAGAGCTTTCAATTGATATATTGTTCTATAATTTTAAAAAGTTATGCTACTAAATGGAGGATTTTTGTTACAATAGACTATACTCAGGATTGTTAACAATACTCTTAAATTGTATCGTCAATACCGATACCAATACTTCATGAAAATAGTATCGCGAATACCAATACAAATACTCAAGTAAAAATGTATTGCCAAAATCGATACCGATACAATACCGATACTTTTGAGAACAACAAACTATTTTTATTTAAAATAATAATGAGTGCAATTTTTTCAAGTTTAAAAAAAAAGTGAAAACAATAAAATACAATGCCAAAGCACAAATTTAATGCTAATCACTTTAGTACTTGACAGCTGGCCAATTGGTGTAGATACTCGACTGTCGACTTCAGAGTCATGGGTTCGATCCTCGGTGAGAACAATCGGAATTTTTCCACATGTTCATCCAGTTTTAAATAGGTACCCGACTTTAAGCTGGGGAAGTAAAGGCGACTGGGCGTTGTGCTAACCACACAATCCCTTCCTCTGCCGAGGTTATAAAAACAGATGAATCCCCGATGACCCGTCAGGGCTAAGGGAACTTTTCTTTACTATTTCACTACTTGGCAGCACGTAAGACGACCATCATTTCAAAACAATCATTGCTTAGCCTAGGACGTAATGGCATAAAAATACGCCCACCTAATGAAAACAGGCACTCAACTCAGCACTAGCCGATCAACTCAGCAATATAGTTTCTTAATGCTTGGGTGGGTTGGGTAGGGTGCTAATGTGGGTGGTATTAATACTGATAGGGTTGATGGTTATCATTACAAGCAGTGATTGAATTTATGAAGATTACTTTTAAAACAATGTATTAAATCGCTATTGGTATACTTCAATTAGCTAATAGTGGCAACAGAAAAGTATTGGTATCGAGTATCGAAAATTTTTCGTTTAAAATGTATCGGCGATACACAAATCAATACTTGATACAAAAAGGATCGGCAATACAGCAACCAATACTGAAAAAGTATCGCCGATACTGTATTGGCAGACACCGATACTTCGATACTAACAACCCTGACTATACTATACTAGACTATAGCCACTATAGGCAAAATTACCATCACAGAGAGGAAAACTGTAAAAATATTGATTGTTTCATCACTTTAATTGTCAGTACTTTGTTATAACTAAAAAATTTGATATCTTTAGAAACATTAAAAAAAGCTATATTGCCTATAGAAATGCTATATTTGTATAAAATAATTATACTTTTAGAATATATCACATGCTAGAACTAAATGAGTGGAACTAGAAACTAAAAGGGAAAAATCAAAGTGGTAGCACAGACATTAGCAAAAGCCTATCAGATTTAATAAGCTATAAGCCACTCCCACTTTTTGTATAATCTTTTTTTTCTTTGCACCAACACTGCTGTCATGACAGGGTGTGTGTGCCTGCCATACCAGCTGTATTGTCAACACTGATGCTTGTCTGCCATGCCTACAGAGCGGTGGGGTGAGTGTTCCTACTACATCTGCTGGCATGGCAGAATAAAGTGTTGTAGGAAACAGAATTTTGAAAAGTAAAAATAGTTAATATTTTTCAGTGAAACTTTCAGGTAATAAGAGAAGTTGTTTGACTATATGACAGACAAGTTTCAACCATATTAGTAACATGTATAATCGGAAACCTTTTTTCAACCAATAAAAATTATTAAGACAACAGCTGGCGAAAAAATGCTTGATAATCTAATTTATTATTGTACTAGAACAAATTTCACTTTTTATATATATCTTTAAAAACTTGCACTAAATAAGCCCTCAAAGTATACTACCCTAAAAAATTAAGCTGAAAACACTCTCACAGCTTATGGGGAAAGAATGTGGTAAATTGTCAGATTTCCACATACCTAGTCTAACTGATTTTGGCCTACAATTTGCCTAGGGTTTTGGATTTTATTAGCTCTTAAGATTTGCCCTCTTCCTGGGATAAACTTATTTCTTTTAAAAAATATTAAATATTACTTGATCCAAGTACTCCATCTCTACCACTTATGCCATAAAGCATAATAAAGTCTATTGTAGTTTATTATATGTCAAACAAATTTTATAATAAAATTCATTTCATTATTATGATACATTTCATTTTCAGGTTTCACCATTTTGTTTATCACTGTGAGTTACCCAAAGCGAGCCATCAAAAGCCTATGGCTTCTCAGAGGTGGGAAAGATGTGAAAATAACAACATTCAGTTGGTTGGGACGTGAAAGCACTTTCAAGAAACCCATCGAACATATAAACTGTTTGGAAGCTAGAACAGGATCTGGCTTATATGTACCACTTCAAATAAAAGATAAATATTTCTACTTTCTGGTAGATAAAAAAGGTCAATTTCATAACACAGACTTATTTGACTATTTAATTGCCCTGAGACGAAATATTAAATGACGAATTTGATGCTAAAATTGTAACATAGTACCTGGTATGAATAATTTGAAAATTAAAAAACTAATAATATAAGTTTGTTAATTACTCAGTACTTTGTTAAACTGGATTAAATGTAAGAAAAAATGTAAACCCAATTGATGTTTGTGTCAAGTTTTGTACAGTTTGTAAAGAAATGTCAGTGTAATAAATAGTGTGGGTAACAGATTTTTTTTACTCAGTGATATTAGTTTCCTAGGCCACTGAAAAATCAATTTTCAGCATTCTTGTATAAAGTTTTCTGATTCATGTATAAAATTTGTTAATATTGAAATGTGACACTAATAAATTTATCCTTTTTATATTTAAAATTTTTTTACATCTGCTTGTAGCATTTTTGTAACATGGCTTAAATATTTGCATGAACATTATAAAATATGTTAATTTAGTATGAAATCAGCAATTAAAAAAAATTAAAGAAATAATTGGGTGTTTTATTAAGGGACTGGAACTGTAATGATTGAAAAATGCTTAGAAAAATAAAAACACATAATTTCTAATCTACCACTTGGTTACATGGTAACTATAAAGCTTGCTAATTTAAATAGATAAAACTTGTTAAATTCATATCCCATATCTAAAAAGGATTAGAAAACTTGATTGGCTGTTGTTTTTTTTTTAGAAATTGTATTTATTAATATTTGTATTATTCTAAACTACTTTAAGCCGGAATGAAAATTTGTCAAAATTTTACATTTGATGTTGCTACATGATGGTGGATTGGAATATGACCAATATTTCAAATTGCACAATGATTTTATAGACTACCAGTATTTTATGATACAATTAAAATATCCCCCAATAAATTTATGAAAGAATTGATACAAATAATAGATTTGACTGAAATGATTAAAATTATGTGGCCTGATATGCTAATGGTTATAAAATGCAGTTGTAGTGAATCTAGGTTACTTTTAGTAATGAAGTTATCTCTCATTTTTTAACAATCAGATTTAGTCATCTTTAATTTAGGTGAACTAATTTTATTCAGTCTTCCCATAAATGGTAAACCTGTGAAGTCTTTACTCTCATTCTTCCTAAATACTTGACATCTCTGTTGGGTCCAACACACTGATACCTTAGTGGCAAAACATGAATTATATAAAAGAAAGAACAACAGAAATTAGGCTAATGATTTTCCTTTTTTAATAAAAAATACAAACAACAGAAATTAAAGTTTTATCCGAAACATTAATCAGCACTTTAATCTTCTGTTTTATTGTAGACATGTGTCCACAATTCTCAAGCTGATAATACAAACATTGGCAAAATTTAAATACCATCAGGAAATGTAAAAACAAATAAATAAGCAAATGTAGTCTTTGAATGACTATCATGTATATCACTAATTCATGGTACATTAAACTATGTATATAAATAATGACTTTCTGTTGGTGAGCCATTTTACAAGCAACATTTGAAAGTGAAGATGTCTGTAATAATCACAAATGAAACAAGTCCTAGAAAAATTATGACAAGTAAATACAAAAGGTTTATTGGTACATTTAATAAATACATATCTGTACAAAGAGATTGATCATCTCCAAATAAAAAAAATGCTCCATCTTTAAAATATCAACTTTACAATTGATTAATAGGCAACAGCGAAAATTAAAACGAGCTGTAGTTGGATAAAACAGCACAAGGAGGGAAAAGATTCAGAATATATTAATCTAACTTCAGGCTAAGCCAGAGCAAGTAAAGTATTAAAATAAAATATACACTACTTTTTTTTAATTATCTTAGCAATATAACACGTAAGCTTTAACACTAATTTAAAAAACAAACAAACAGAGAGTTCCTGGTACATAAGAACAGAATTTTCCAATAGCATTTAAAAGTGTATAGTACCCAAACATCTTCACAGTGGAAGGTAATTCATAAAAATAATAATAAACCAGTATATAAATTAATTTATAAAAGGCATTCAAACATCCATAAAATTTATGTACCATTCAACTAGATTCATTTTCATCACCAATGGAAACTCGCAATAAAGTAATTTCGCCCAGAGCACAAATGAGAATGAAGATGTAACAAAAATGAGAACATTTTGTATGCAAATGACATGGCTTTGATAGTGGAATAGGAAGAAATCAGACTTAATTTCTGATCAAGAACTACTAACCATTGACAAATACTTCAAAGGATTACATTATAAAAACTTGAAGTATAACCACCTTTTATTACTTATGTGACATGCCTATAACCAAGAAATTTAAGCAAACAGTGGAGTTAATAGACATTTTAACATATACTGCACCTCCCACTTCCCCATTAAGTTACATGTTTTACTGACGATTTAAATTTCTTTTTTTTTTTTAATGTGAACATAAAAATTATGGTTTTGACAAAAACTGTTAACATAAATGCTCAATATTACAGATATACTATTTAATAAACAATCCCTCAATAGAATAATGCTGAATATTCTAATGAAAGTAAGAGACAGTCTTAAAACAGACCATTTCACAACCATTTTAATAGTAAAATTTTACAGCATTGCAATGTTCTCTAAATGATAAGGGGAAAAAAAATAAATGCACTTATTAAAAAAAAATAAAGCAAAAATTGCATAAAATAAAAAGAGCTTGATAATTTGAATGTGTAGTTTTGATTTGAAAATCTGTTAATGTATGAAATTCTTTCACATTTTTTTTTAAGTATAGCTCACTCATTCTTTCCTAGAGTATTCTACAAAGATGATTATAATTAGTATGATTTTTACAGTGAAAATAAAACTGCCTCATGAGTGGATCAGGGTCATCATTTGTAATAACTGAAGCTTTCATTCAAGAGACCTTTCATACACATTCCCTGAGAGTCATGATGCCCCAATCCACAAATTTTCTTGCAAGAAACCTATTATTTTACGTCTATGTGTTTTGTCCATTCCCCCAGGATAACGAAATTTGCCAATGTCTTTGCCATTGCATCTTTGGAGATAATCCTAAAGAGGAAAAAAAATGCTATTTACAAATAAACAACAGGAGCTCACATTCTCATGCCCATTTGTAAAATTTAAAGGAAAATAAAAAAAAATGCAAAATAATGTAAATTATTGTTCAAGTTACAAGTGCAAAGGGTTTTCACCAGATTGTTTAATAAGAAAAAGGTGCAATAAATACAGGAAGAAATATTTTTTTTATAAAAAATGCACATAAATGATTAAAGCCATTTTCAGACTAAGGATTAAATGAGTATTCAAATAATTGTGGAAAGTTATTAAATAATACATCACTGCAAGTAAAACATCTTTTGGAAGTTACAAGTAAACAATGAAAAATATAAGTTACTAGAAAAAAATGGAATAAATGTGCTTTGAGTGAAGGATCATTTTCTGTGACTTTATAAGCAAGCTTCACTTAACAAGCCAATAAGTTTTGGCCAAAACTTTTTTTTAATGAAATGCAGACCATATTATTATTATTTTTTTTAATCTAAGACCATTCAAACTGAAAATACAGTACAATTTGGTATTTTACTCAACAGAATGAGGTGGAATAAAAAAAAACAGCCATTCTATTTGCACCAGAACATTGTCATATATTAATAACATTAAAAAAAAGCTTATTTATTTATCACATTAGTCTTTTATAATAATTTTATATTGATTTCTTATTGCTTTTTAGATTTAGACACTATATATGTTTTTGGTATGTATTTTAGACTGTCAAGAACGATTTAAATTGGTTCATAAGTAAATATATACTTCCATTTTGTCAATCGCCATTAAATGTAAAGTAAGGTATGATTAATTTGTTGAGACATTTTGTTTTAAAGAAATTTATGTTCTATAGAAATGAGATTGAGTAAAAATTTCAGCAAATGAACAAACCGTATGTATTTAAAATCTTTTTAATCACTATAAATGCACTTATTTGTCAAGTGTTTATGAGTAAATTAAAAACTAGAATCTGGTGCAAATAGCATCAGCCTTTTCTAATTACTTTTTAGATTCAAACTACAGACTGATCACCATTAAATGGTGATCAAAAAACAAAAGACTTACTTTAATTATGCATGTCTTAATGGTAACGTAATTAGCTGGTGACATGCCCATTGAGTTGCATAGCTGAAATAATTAAGGTTGAATAATAAAAAAAAATTCATTCGTTATTTGTTATCAAATGTATCATAAATAGTAGCTTAAAAAGTTAAAATAGTACCTTTTTTTCATTCTCAGAGATTAATTCAAACCCAGGCATACTACTATTTACTTCTTTGCGAGCTTCTACTGTGCTTTCATCACCTTTTCCTTGAGCCTTTTCTCCGTTTTCTTCTGAAGATGTATCCATTTTTTCTAATTTTCCGCTGAAATTGTGAAACATTTTCTTTAAAATTCACAATGTACTGTTGAAATTAACCTTGACATGAAATTTTAATAAAATATACTGGTATACAGTTCTCTTTTTAGGCTATTAAGCTTAATTTTTAAAAAAATACCCTTAACAAATTGAGAAATAATTTAATTTGGCCAAACCATTAAAAAAACTAGTGTCTGCAAGGTGTTAAAAAAAAAAAAGGTGTAATTTTTTACTTATTTATCTTAGGCTTAGCATTCTCTTTCATTAATCATTTATAACTAAATAAAATAAGTCTAAACACTTTTTGAATGAATTTCACCTACACTTGACATTATTGATTGATTCATATGTTCATGGTGTTTAATGTATTTAATGTTTCATCTCTTATTTAGTTAGACATTATACAAATTATCTTAAAATCCTTACAATATGTTTATTCTCTGACATACTTTTTATTTATACCATTAATAGATTTTCTATTTTAGAAACATTGATTGAGTACTGGCAAGTACTAACAATGATCTACATAAATATATAAAAATGAGGTGGTAAACCAGAATTAGCTTTCTTGAATAAAAATCAATTGATAAAATAGACATCCTCATAGCTCTAAAAACTACTGAGAAATATCAGATATTTTGAATTTATTAAAACATTTACCTTCAAAGAAAAAAATAATTTGTATGTAGCAAAAAAAATATAATTCACTTAGATGTATTTATATTTTAAATCTGGATTCAGGAGAAGTAATAATTTTTAGTTGAGCGCATTTCTATAGACTTTTGATACTGGTGCTATAAATCTTATAATATCGTTCCAAATATACAATATTAAAACATTAATGTTTGTATGCTGGGTCAATACAACATGATTTGTATGTCCTCATTTGCTTTTCTGAACAAAGTATCTATTACTATGATTTGTTACATTTAGATGATAGTGGACTATCTTGCTTTTACAGTAGAATGTTATCTACTATTCTATTTACTGACTTTGTAGAACATTGTTTAATGAAATATAATACAGGACTTTGAAGCACCTTAGTATTAAACTCTATATGTATGCCTTTGTGAACAATTTATGTATTATATCGTTTTTTACTATTCTCTTCACAATTTTCGTGTAGGGGCATACAGCATGTGTAAAATGGTTAAAATGATTTGGAGGGCAACTTGATTTCCCAGGCGAATCTGGGCACTATAATTAGTACTAAATAAATAAGAGCGTGTTGGTGGTTTTGAATGGGTATTTTTTAATTATATGAGTGAGGAAAAATTTATAAAACAGCGGCCTATCTGGCAAGAGTTTAATCTTCTTAAAATGCATGTGCAGTAAATATTTTTATCAGATTAAAAAAAGTAGTATTTCTCTTTCTTGAAAAAAAATTTAAATAGTTAATACTAGTGAACTGAATATGTGTAAATGTTCATTAAATTAAACCACTGAATAAAAAAACTGAGAATATCCTATCAATATATTTTTAAAAATTAACAGCACTTACTCTGCCTTTTTTGAAACTTGTGAATTCCTCTTTGGCGTTGAAGAGGTCACCTGGAGTGAAGAAAAAAAGAGTATGATACATCTAAGTGACACTGAGAAACTGCTATATATTTCTAGAATAAATTTGTATGAACCATGTCACCGTGTTTAATTTATGAACGTTTGTTAAAAGGATATGAAAAATAAAATTCTAATAACCGGAAGTCATCAAAAAAAAAATTACAATTAATACTGTCAATAATAAGTCACACAAAAAATAAATAAAATAAAAGCAAGCTTAACAATCAAAATATAAAATATTTAGCACAGCAAAAGAAAAATAGTGCAAAAGCAAAATGCCAGTTTAAAAAAAAAAAAACAGTGCTCAAGGTTGCCGTAAAAAAAAAAGATGAAAAATAAAAAAGTTTATGGCTTAAAAAAAAAATGTTAAATTAAAAATGAAAATATTAACAGGACAATCTGTCCCACTGAGCCCCAATTCATCACCACATCTTCAAAACCTTAAGATGCAGAATTTTTTCCTTGTTGATTTATTCACCAGATGCATTAGAAATGATGGATTGTTTGCAGAAAATTAACGTGATACATTTTTGTAAAAATTCTTAAGAAAGAAGAGAAGAAATAACAAAAATATGTATTAACTATTTTTTTTGATCCATCACTAGAGATATTTATACCATTTAATTATAAAAACTTTATGAAAAAAAGGTTATGAGTGCAAAGCTAAAATATAATAAGAACAAAATTTAACCAGCAAAAATAAAAAAATCTACTGACATTTGAAAGACATAAAAAAAAATTGCAGGTCATTGAGAGTAACTAAACTTACAAATTTTAAATATTAAAAATATAATAAAAATGAATTCCTCTTAGCAAGCTAATAAGCAGTAAAAAAAAGTTACAAGTCACCATTTATATTCCATGTGTTAAATTTAAAAAAAAAAAAAACTGTTTTTGTTTATATCAATGTTAGTAAAAGTAACTTTTAAAATTGATACATTTGATTTTTTTTTAACCATTTTATTACAATGAGTATTTAATTAGTCAATAAAAAAATATATCAAAATGCACACATGCAAAGTGAAGTGACTTTAAGCAAAATAAAATTTTTGGAAGAGACATGATGATATTGTGTATACTATTTTACAGCTCAGTCTTATAAGGTTTCATTTTTTTTTTTAAATTATATATTTTCAGAAATAAAACTAATGCATGCAAAAACCATTTTTAAAAAATAAACTTACGTTAAACTACACTGCGTTGAAAAAAATAATTCAATTTATCATCGCCCTATTGACAAATATGTACACGTATAAGACTTTTAAAATGATAAATAAAATTTGAAAAATTTTGATAACTATCTGGGGAAAATTAATTCTAGAAACTAATAAGGAGACATGGTTCATACACATCATCCCTAATGCATTCATATAATTTGTAAAAACGATTTACCCAGAAATATAAAAGTTTATTCCTTTACGAAAGTGAGTATTGGGGCTCCAGACAGACTGCAATAAAAATTTAAACTTACGATTTCTGGGTCTTAGCAACTGAGCTGCGAAGATAGCACTCACCATCTTTTTCTTATTTTCTTTTCTTTTTTCTCTCTTGAACTTTTCATCTTCAAAAACATCCTCTTCTGTAAAAAATTATGTAAATTCTGTTTAGCCAACTTATGAAAATGTCTTTTTTCTACTATCAATATAGACATCTATAGCAAAATAAAAAACAGTGACAAGTAAATTTAAATTAAAAAAAAAAAAGAAAGAAAAATAAATAATGTAAATAAAAAAATTGTAAAAAAATTAAATAAAAAATAATAGGACAGGACCAATAATACATTAACAGTTTAATAATGCATATTCTGAACACAGCGTTAAAAATAAACCCAGTCAAATAAAAAAGATTTCTAAACATGTATTTCCTAGACCCTTGACTTTTAACAGATGTAAAAAAAAAATGTAACCTGCTTATATATTAATACTAAAAATTTTAATGTCAAAAATACACACCATCAAGCTTTGTAATGCCATTTTTCCTAAGACGTATCAATTCTTTGATTCTGGCTTTGATTTCTTTCTCTCCTGTAAGTCACACATAAGAAATTAGTTATAATTTTTTTTTAATAGAAAATCATAGCAAGATAACCTAGTGAAACTTTTAAAATAAAGGATTTTATAATATATAAAATGTTCTACTTATCAAGTAAACGAAAGAGGGAAACAGCTCTTTTAAAGGGAAAAAGGCAACATTTAAAATGCATGAAAAGCTAATTAATGCTAAGTTCTGAATTATGACTGATATTAATATCTGTTGAATACAACATTAACTAATATTAAAAAACATCTGATATTCAAGTTGCTGAATTAAGCATATCATGATAAAAATGTGTACATACTTTTGATATTACTGAAGAGTGTTTGGTGTTCAGCTCGAGTGTGAAACTGAGAAAATGGTTTTAATCTCTCCTGCAGTTCTCTGTAAATAGAAAAATAAAATTCAGTGCAAAGAGGCAGACACTAAGGCAAGAGTCTGTAAAACAAGATCTGGCTTCTATTCAGTTTTGGAACATTAGATCTCCAGAGAGTTGTCCTTGGCCACTTTTTTTTATTCCCTTAACCGATGTGGTCGTTGGGGGAACGAATGGACATATCAACAGTTGTGCTTTTCAAACATCCTTTCTGTGGGCTAATAGACATCTCTCCTAGTCAGCGGCGAATATTTTTGGCTTTGCATGTGAGTCGAGTTTACTACTGACTTCGCTATCCAGCCACCACCTTGGCCACAAGGATCCAACTATTCAACTTAAAGTCAGTGGAGCAGATGACCAACACCAATATAAGGAAAGACCAGACCATTACCAACAGCTGCCTGAGTAAAATTCTCCAGATCAGCTAGCCAGCCTTTTGGAAAGGACCTGCCAACTTTCAGCTGAAGAAGAAATCACAAAGAGGAGATGATTTGAATTGAGTACAGCCAAAGTAAACCACCAACCAATCTCACCAGGCAGATGCTGTGGTGAAACCCCTAAGGTAAGGAAGAGAGGATCTCATTGAATCTGATATCACCTAGATGGATCACACTTGGAATAAGTTTGAATGGATGACCCAGGACAAAGGTCTCTGGAGATCTGGTGTTGGTGGCCCATACCCTGACAGAGGTGACTAAGATGATGATGATGAGCATAAACTTTAGATTCTTCTAGAAACACTGTAGCTGTTCAAAATCAGTAACTAAATGGATCTGTCCTATATATACTTTTCTACAAAAAATGAGGAAAGAAAACTTTAAATTATTTTCATGTAAAAGATATAAGTTGTGATACCTTCCAGTCTTGCCAAATTTTTTTTTAGAATGTGGTGTTTTTGCAGATTTAGAAATAGCAGGAACACCAGCTGCTATCAATCCATATTCACCGGCTATTCTTTTACGCCTTTCTCGCTCTTGAAGTCGAAGTCTGTACTTGCAAATCTGAGCTAGCTTGATAGCTGTTAGAATTAAGGTAAGTATTATTTCATGATGCAAAAATTTAACATAATTGCTAGGGCCCTATCATTATCTGTATGATTATAAATGCACAAAATTTAACAAATCAATTTTAAAATCAAATAGTGCTTAGATGTTGTTTTTTTAATCTTAAACTATTTGTAAAACAATTGAAATTTTTAATACAGAGACAGTCTGCACATAATTATGTATAGCAAATTTACAAAATGGTAAGTGAAAAAAAAACATAGTAAAGAAACAAAAAGAATAGTTTTCACCTTACCAGTGTCAGTATCATCTTCATCATTATTTATAGTAAGACTGCTTACTAAAGTTTCAGCTTCGTTATCATACTCCTGAGAAAGTACAAAATAAACTTGATGATGTATTTATTCCTATATGAAATCTAAAGCTATACAGCACATTTTTAAAAAAAAATAATAATAAAGTGGTCAGCACACATACCCTCTCAAAATCATCTCTAAATGGCATATAACCTAGTTCTTGCTGCTGCTGTAATCCTATGTCCAAAGGTGTGATAGGAATAGTTAAACTTGGTGACAGTGGGCCTGCAAGTGCTGTAAATATAGGTAGATAAATAGTAAATAGAAAAACATATACAGAAAACAAGGCCATCAAATGAACCTCCTACTAAAATAGCTAACACACATTTTTTATTTATTAATGTATGAGCCCATACAAAAAAATGCAATCTACACAAATGTATAATTTCAAAAAGTCAAACTTTATAAGTCCTATTTAAATTGTATAACTTTGTATATGTAACTGTCTCGTAAAAATCTCTAACAAACAGCTATTTGTTACATTTTGATTAATTTTGTATCTTTCTCAGTCTTATAATGTTTACAAGAAAGAAATTATAGCCTAATGAAAGATATTAAAATTGTTAAGTGTGAGGTATCAGTTGTTTAGTACCTCCATTAGCACTGGTATGATCGGTGATGCTAGGCCTAGGCACTTCTTGAAGTGTAGCTGAAATACAAAGAAAATACTTAGTCAAAGTTACTCAACTAAACCACATTCTTAAATAAATCAGATATAAAGTAAGAGAGAGATAAAAATGTAATTAAAAATCATCAACAAATAAAACTCACCATCACCAACAACACCATTAATATAGAAGCGTCTATAATGATCTTCACATTCAGCAGATGTTCGACTTTCAAGATGGGCAGCAGCGCCATTCCTTAAAGATTTAAATATATTATGATTTACTAAGATTAGAATAAATAAAATGCTTTTACTATTTGCATGTTTTAAACTAATATTGATGCATCTAAACAAAGCTATTAATCAACACAATAAGAAAAAAGTTTATTATATAAAAAAGTTTTTAAAATATATCAGTTGTCTTTTAAAGGATTGTTCTGTCAAGCAAGTCTAATAACAAAGAAATATAAAATTACATTACAGATATATTGTAGCATAATTACCAATTTCCAAATCCATACTGCTCTACAGCATCAAGGAGCATATTTTCTTCTGCCAGGGACCATCTTTCAGAATCTTCAAAAATGCAAGGACCCTGGTCATTCTGAAATACAGGGAACAGAAAAAAAATATATACATGCAACATCAAATCACTAAATATAATTGGAACATTTTTTTAGAGTAAATCATGATGTGGATGATAACTTCATAAAAAGATATCAAGCCTTATAATTAGTTATCTTGCAATCATTATTTCAGTCTCACTTTCGTCTCTTTTTAAAATCAGATTTTAGATATAAAAAAAAGTTCGAAATTTTTTTTCCTCCTGATAGTCTCATTGGAGATAAGACAATCAATTTATTGATTTCTGGCTAACTAAATATGAATATACTTATGATAAAATAAATAAAGGTTTTAATGCTGGATAAATCATTCAAGCTGTATAATTACAACAGCACAACATTTGCTTAATTCAAATCATACAATAAAAACTGTAATAGGGAGTTCACTTCTTTTCAACATTTGTATTTTTTTTTTGTAAATCACAATCATGATATTACAAATAAGGAGCTATGAGACATCCCTATAATTAGGCAGTGATACATCAAAATACGAACTTAAATTGTACAGCAATCACTCTGCAATCAGAGGGGTGGCATCTTTTGTACTTAACTACCTCAGAATCTGAAATTAGTCCTTTTAAATCGGTAATGAAATAGCATTTTTTTTTCAATTTGATCATATAAAATGGATGGATCCATTGCTACATTCCTACAAAAACTCAATTATTCACATTATTATTTGCCACAAACCAGATAAAGGGTTGCATCTGCTAAACTTGGTTAAAGCAATAATTCTGTCACCATGGGGGTGAGGGGGCATCTGCTGTGCTTAAATACAATGATACCTCAGAATACTAACTTGATTTGTATTAAATTTGTTTCCACTTCAAATTATTCTATCTTTGATTCAATAATATATATTTTATAAAATGGATAGATCCTTTTCCAATGGATAGATCCTCACAACTATCTCAGTTGATTTGCTGTCTGTCAATTGCCCGGCCTGAAGTGTACCTTAACAGCCCTGACATCTAGCCATTCTGGAGGGATCTTAGACCCAGACGGCCCAGGCTGGAAAGTCCACTTGACAGTATAATGTAAAAGCTGCCATGTTATTATATAGTGTAACAATAGCTTTAGATAGGTCTATACAATTTTAGAACCACTGTCAAACTCATGGGTCCATGATACAGTCATATGTTTTGATAACTAGAATTCCAGCGGTTGATCTTTGTTTAAGTTAAAATTGGTTGTCACCACAGAGGTAGGTGACGATAGATGTAATTAGGCAGACAAAGGAATACTAGCCCAGAGTGAGTTTTTAGCCGCACCAATCCCTGGGCTGGAATAAGAGTCATTAATATGTAGATGAGTTAGAAAGGGTGTTAGGGAACCAATCAAAAGTTCTGGGCGTTTGGGGCACGTGATAATTCACCATCACATAAATAGAGATGTAACTGAGATTTCGTCAGACCTACAAGATGCAAACCGACAGATTGACAGACTGACGATAGAGACATCAGGACACCAGTTGTAGAGATAATTAGAGGAGAAGTTAGTGGAGAAATAATAGAGGCACAAGCTATCAAGTTATTGAGTTTTACAGTACACAGTCAAAGTCTATTTTATTGAAGTATCTCTGAATAATCCTTTCGGGGACCCAGGATACTAAGTGTCAAAGTATGTCTGTATAATCCTTTCGGGGACACAGGATACTACGTGTTATATTGTGTACGAAGCATTTGTGAATACTGCTGCACATAAGTTCATACTACATATGTTTTCTTATTGTTGAATAAATATAACTGAATCGTGGAACTTTGCCTCATTGATTGGTGTGTTGTTTGAGAGTGCAACGAGACTGAACGCTACTTAAGATTATAAACCAGTTATGATATCGGCAGCTACATAGAACCAGTATAGTTATCTGAAGCAGCAGTGAGGAACACACAGTGTTACCTTGGAGAAGCATTACATCAACAAGTACATAACATTATATACAAAAATATAGTGTTACATATAGTTTAGTTATGGAATGTTAATACTATTTGGGTCATATGCTAATTTCTATGTTGTATTAGTTTAACTGGGTGGGTGAAGGAAATCGTCACTTAAATCTAATATTTTTCTGTATAATCGTTTATAAGTGGTATTAAAGTTATTTGTTTGATTATTTATAAAGAGTTATTGGTGTGTATATGTCATATATATATAAATGTTAATGTCCAACCTACGGGGACCTGGGTGAACCTCTCGCCAATGTACCCCTAGACCATGAGTTGTTCAATTGGGTTGTGACATTGTCCATGTCAGCAGTGGCATCTGTTGTACTTGTGTAAAAGTAGGAACAGAAGCATCTTAAGTGTATAAATACAATTAATCATCAGAATCCCTTTACACAACTTCAAAGATGAATGGATATGTTGCAGGATTTCCACAAACTATTTTTCTCCATATATATTTTTTGCTGCTGATCAGTGCCAGCATCTGCAGTAGTTAGGTACCTCAGACTCACAACTTATAATTTTAAATAATTCTAGTTTAAAACCACTTTTTTGTAAAACATAATTTATATATGTAAATTTTTGTGTATTGTTGTATGCTTGATTTTGTTGATTTTTTTTTTACAGAATAATAAAAATTATTTGCTTTGCTAAAACACTTAAAAACAGTCTAACTGTTCATAATGATGTTCATAGTTGTTTTGTTTTTTTTCATTTAAAATTTTAAACAACCATATTATTTAATCAAAACAATAGAATAGACATCAGCTTTGATAAATTTATGTTTAACTAAATGCAGTCAATGCATATTTAAATTAAGTAAAAAAAAAACACTCTTTACAATAAGTTTTATACAATTATATTATAGTTATATTTTGAAACCTATCTGGCAACTTTGACTGTATTGACAGTTTTAATATAAAACTAAACTATGACTATAACCATGACACTGCCTAGTAATAAGTTATTAAATAACTAGTCTGATTAGACTAAAAAAAATATTTTAAAATACTATTCTGATATTGTTGTTCCTAAAATTTTGTCACAAATAAATGTTCTTTAAATGTTAAAGACTAGTACATTAGAGAAAAAAAAAGTATGCTATCAACAAACGATTGTATTTATGTGATATATGTTACATGCTATAGCTATTTATAGCAGCTATGTGTGCAGCAACCTATGTTATAGTTATAGATCTAAAATTAGTAACATTTATTTACCTTGATGGCAAAAGAATGTTCTCGTCTATGAGTTGCTAATTCAGCACCAAGGGAAAAGCACTGCAAAATCAAAAGATTTTTTTTATTGCTAAATTGTTTACAATGTATTTTTTTTAAGTTCAACAAATTAATTCTTTGACCTAAATAACTTTTTTTAATGGTCCAATATGGCCTGTACATGACGTCACACTTGCCTGTAAACAAAGGTCAAAGTCGACACATTCAGTGCATCGTAAACGGTGTCCGAATATCTCATTTTGACAATAATTGCATCTAATCCTTGCCATTACTTAGTACAGAATCTTTCATTATTGCTCATACATTAAGTAAAGCAAGAAGCATAAATAAATGTACACATTTGAATGTATTTTTGGAAGTCTACTCGTAAGCGTTAGGTTTAGAAATGGACTTCCTCTATGCTTGGTACTTGACGTCATTCCCATAATGCAATGTAAAGTTATAAGCTAGGTCTATCCGGTAAATTATGCTGCTCTCTGTTAAAAATCGTGTAGAGACATGACAAAAATTTTCGTATAGTTATCAAACAGATTTAACGGTAATTTTTTAAGAGCAGAACGTGTTTAATAAAACAATATCGATATATGCTTATGTTACGTCTACACTGTGTATTCAGGCTGTGAAATAAAGATAATCAAATGATTTTGTTTAAAAAATAGTCGTACTAGCATATTTAATTAGTACTAGTCTAATCATTCATTTGAATGTTATCATACTGTTAGTAAACGTGAGCTTAGTGTTACAGTAATGTTACTACGATTTTTTGGCTTAATAATAATGTCCTAATAAATCATATTTTCTTCTTCATATCAGATGTTCTCAAAGTGTTTGCGGCGGGCATACTTTTGGTTGGCCGCGGGCGAACTTTTAGTTTGTCGCGACAGAATTAGTATCTGGAGTTACAAGATCGAGAATGTTTGGTCTACACAAGTTCTCTATCGCATATATTACAAAACGATACATCTTAAAAGTAGCTTAATCATGTTAAAAAAAAAAGTTTTCTTTGCAGGTGGGTCCCGGGCACATAACATTTTTGTGGTGGGTGTCGAAACAAAAAATGTTGTCCAGAAGGGAGGGCGAAGCGCATGGGCGTCGCTAGGAATTTTTCAGGGGGGGGGGGCAAATAACAACTTTATGACATTTTTTTTAAATGTAAGGGGGGGGGGGCAAATGCGGTTGGTAGCTCATCTAGGAGAAGGAAGACTCTGTTTTCAAACCTCCGCTGCCTAGCGGCATACCTCCTACGAGGATAGGCTAAGGGAGTAAACCCTGAAAAGAAATCCGGAGCTGGAGTCCCCAAGGCGGCCAGACCTTATATTGTCAACGCCGGCAACTCCTGCGGCGCAGCTGAAGCCAAGCCGTATCGACTTTCCCTTGGATCCCTCAGTTGCGCGGAGAGGGGGGGACTGCTGCACGGGCAACAGCTATCCCTCCATATTACCCTGCCCAGGCTCTGTAGCTAAACTGGAGAGGATACTCCAGCGTCGTCGCACGATGTCGATATAACTTTTTCAAAAATTGAACGATTTGTAATTGAATCTAGATTAATAAAAATCAAGTTGTTCGTATTTTGAGGTATCAGTGGCATAGCGAGGGTGGGGCAAGGGGGAATCATGCACAGGGCGCTACTCACAAAGGGGTGCCAAATGGTCCGCAAAACATATATTATTATGGGAGGGGGGCGCTATAAAGGTATTGTGCCCCCGACGAAAGCTAAGCTCGCTACGGCACCGTGAGATATCATTGTATTCAAGGACGGAAGATGTCGCTGCCCCTCTACCTTCAAGTCCCTGTAAGGATGAGATCCACTAATGGGACGGTTTTTATGGTGCCCTTCTTTCATCCCCACCATAGCCGATAGTGCAATGGCGATGGAGGCACCACGGGAGATATATAGGGAACTTAAGCCAAGACCTGCGAAATTCCCTTGGTCCTCACCGGAGATCGAACCAGGAACCTTCGTTGGTAGAGTTATTGTTTTAAGTAAGTTTGGCAGATCCACCTTTTGTCAGTAGCAAGAAAATGTAAATAATCGAGTTTCTGTAGGGATCCAGAAATATAATTTGAATAGCAAAAAAATATTCATACAAAACCTATTTGTAATTTCAAAAGATTAGTTCCATACTGTGAGACAGTCAAGCTGTACAAACGTAAAATCTTTTCTGGAAACATCTGTTTATTTTTATTTTTGGTTGGAATAATTCATTTATTTATATCATTTATAAATATAATCAAAATATTCGTATCCTGATCTATTTAGAATTTGAACAATTTCAAACTGATTAAATTCGTATTCTGAGGTATCACGGCAGTGAACAACCAAAATGCCGTTCTTTCAGGCAGCAGATAAAGTGATTTCAGTGGAGGGCCGCTCCCTCTTAGTTACGCCAATGCCTGTGCTTCGTTGTTTTTTTTTTATATGATAATATCAAAGCAAATTTTCCCTATTATAAAAATTACTGTAGTGTAAAGTGATTCTCTTCGTAATTCTACAAAATGTTAAGTTATGGGCTATCACGGGTCCCCGTGCTGATAATAATATTTTCAAAAGTTGATTGGCCAACTCAGTCCGGGCCCCTAAAACTCGCCGGGCCACTGGGCATATGCCCCCATCTCGGCGGCACGGGTTTTGGGGGGGGGGGTCCAAATTTGCAAGTTCCCCCGAATCCCAGCATGGGGGAGGCCCATAATTTTTATTATCTCATGTCATGGTGTCGAATGTCAAAATGCAGGGGCCCCAAAGAGGCCAAGCCCCCCGGGCCCCCAAATCCCTACGTGCGGCACTGATTGTCCTGTAGAATCTACAACAACACATATGTCAACTTTGAGATTTCTCACTAAATTAGAACACGTCCAAAAGTAAGTTACAAAATTTAAAATAAAACCTGCAAACCCACAGAATAAGAGACTAATTAAAAGCTTATATATATATATATATATATATATATATATATATATATATATATATATATATATATATATATATATAACCCGCCATCAGCGCCATGGTTTGAAAAATAAAAGAGCGCTCACTCTGTATTAAAATGAAAGCAGTAAGTCGAAAGATTGTCTTGGTGTTATCCCTAATGAGTAATGACTAATGCTAATGTTCCGAAAATATGTGTGCGTGTGTCATTTTGTTTGATAGTGATGGGCTAACTATGGCATGCTAGTAGGCCTACTGTTAGGTTGGTGTAAAAATATAGTATTAAGCAAAATACACGCACTGTCTGGTTGATGTGAGGCGTGGCGTAAACTATTTATTTGTGAGTGGGGATGCAGGGTTGTTAACAATACTCTTAAATTGTATCGTCAATACCGATACCAATATTTGATGAAAATAGTATCGCCAATACCAATACAAATACTCAAGTAAAAATGTATTGCCAAAATCGATACCGATACAATACCGATACTTTTGAGAACAACAAACTATTTTTATTTAAAATAATAATGAGTGCAATTTTTTCAAGTTTAAAAAAAAAGTGAAAACAATAAAATACAATGCCAAAGCACAAATTTAATGCTAATCACTTTAGTACTTGACAGCTGGCCAATTGGTGTAGATACTCGACTGTCGACTTCAGAGTCATGGGTTCGATCCTCGGTGAGAACAATGGCAATTTTTCCACAAGTTCACCCAGTTTTAAATAGGTACCCGACTTTAAGCTGGGGAAGTAAAGGCGGCTGGGAGTTGTGCTAACTACACTATCCCTTCATATGCCGAGGTTATAGAAACAGGTGAATCCCCGATGGCCCGTCAGGCTAAGGGAACTTTTCTTTACTATTTCACCATTTGGCAGCACGTAAGAAGACCATCATTTCAAAACAATCCTTGCTTAGCCTCTTAGAACGTAATGGCATAAAAAGACGCGCACCTAATGAAAACAGGCGCTCAACACAGCACTAGCCGATCAACTCATCAATATAGTTTCTTAATGCTTGGGTAGGGTGCTATTGACAGCATTTCTGATGAGTTATCTTCAATATATCTGTCTACTTCAGCAGAACTTTACTATTAAGCCGGTTCTGCCGCCGTGCTGTAAAAATGCACAGCTGACTGTATTGAAGCTGCATCACCCTGTCGAGTAGCCCAAGTGGAGTGGAAACTTCACTCAGTGCACTGCAAGAACGCTTTAAGTTTTGTTCAACTTCAGCCTTTTGTTCCAAGTTGTCTTGGTGTTAATAGTGGTAGGGTTAATGGCTATCATTACAAGCAGTGATTGAATTTATGAAGATTACTTTTAAAACAATCTATTAAAATCGCTATTGTTGTTCTACAATTAGCTAATAGTGGCAACAGAAAAGTATTGGTATCGAGTATCGAAAATTTTTCGTTTAAAATGTATCGGCGATACACAAATCAATACTTGATACAAAAAGGATCGGCAATACAGCAACCAATACTGAAAAAGTATCGGCGATACTGTATTGGCCGATACCGATACTTCGATACTAACAACCCTGTGGGGATGTCAAAATTGTGTGTGTAATGTCACGTCGACCCAACAACGCCACCTATAACCTAGAAGAACGTATATCTCTCCCCCCCCCCCCTTTTCCCAAATTTGCCCCGCGCTCTAAAATGTTATACTTGAGGTGCAAGCAACACTAGCTTGGCAGTAGCACACTTCTAACCAACAATATATCTAGATATGAAATATATATATATATATATATATATATATATATATATATATATATATATATATATATATATATATATATACTAGTTATATAGCCCAACATATGAAAACATTTTGACTGTTTGAAATAATAGACTTGAATACGAAGTGTTAATTCTACAAGTATCCTGTTATTCGTTGTTGTTCTTTGGTTCGTTTTTTTTTTTCCACTTTATCTACATATAAAATGATTTATTCAATGACCCATTTTTTTTTGTCCCATTAAAAAAACGTTAGACATGCATTGTAATAAAGTATGTTTTCGTGCGTGTCGTTAAGCGTGCTCTTCAAGCCTTTGATGGCCCTCAATACATGTGCTCTGTTCACCACGACACAGCTGTCACATGTACAAAGAGCAGACGAGAGATGTCAACCCAGACCGTCACAGCCGCGCCACGTGTGGTGTGGACGAACTCCGGCTGATTCGCTGCTTATTGACTGCTGCCCCTGGGCTTTTATTTAGCGTGACCTACATTGATTAGATTAAACCAGCCCTTTGTCTTGATATCATTATTATTTTAGTCCTAAGCTGTGATATTTTGTGCAGCAATGATACATTCAGAGCCCTTCTTATGGATAGGCAAAACAGGCATTTGCTTAGGGGCCCTCACTTATAAACAGGGCCGCTTTATCAACTAGGCACAGTAGGCACTGTGCCTAGGGCCTACGGACTTTTCAAGGGCCTGCGATAGCTAGAACATAAAGTGAACATATGTTCAGAATGCCAGTAAAATTTTAAAAAAATGTAGGATCCTGAGCCTACAAAGTCAACTGATTTTTTTCTTTACATTTTACAACTTGAATTAAATCAATAGTCACCAAGGTCTGTTCGTACATTTTTTTATTGCGCAAGGCATACGCATAGTTTGCTTGCCCTTAAGATTTGAACGTCTCTGATAAATGCTATCTTTGCCAGTCTATTGGCGAAGAAACACATAAGAAAATAACGTTGGAATTCAATATTTAATGTTTAATGTAAAAACGAAATTCCATAACAATATGTATCAGTGACATCCATCATATTTTCAATTACCATCATCACCGCGTTGTTTTGAAGTCATCAGTTTAACGAATTCTGTAAATGAAATAACATTCGTGTGATTAGACATATTATATAATGCACAGCAGAAATTACATACATAAAAAAGCTTTTCAATGGCAGTGGCGCAACCAGCAAAAAATGCTGGGGGGGGGGGGGGCTCACATATAGAAAAAAATGCTGGAGGGGGCTCACATATAGAAAAAAGACAGTTTGACAGTCTTTTTAGTAACTTTATATAGTAAAATATGTATTGATGATTTGGTCGTTGTTTTCTGAAAAACGTTTCTGAAGCGATGCTGAAGACTGGCAAGGACTGGACGGATCGAGTGTTTCAATTGAAGAATTGCACTAACTGCATCACTTTGTAGGTACCTCATTACTATCTGCAATGCGTTCAGTCGGCATTGATACCAGCTTCGATGAAGTTGATCCAATATCCTTGGATCAATGGCCGTCATTTGCTGAAGCTAGGTGTATTGTTGATTCCTTAAAGGCATCAATGATGCAGCCGATCGGTCAGTTGCTATGATGTCATCATTTAATAAGTCAATCACTAAAACAGAATCTGAAATGCAGAGATTCCTGCAAGTTGTATAAGATCACAGAAAGAGAGTGCCAAATTTAAAGACAAGTACACGGAAGTTATTTAGGAAGCGTTGAGCTGACGATCATTAGTAAAGTGTAATGTTTATGTTTATAATACAATGTATACATGATTAAACAAGCAGTAAGTGTTGCATATCATTGTATTTTATGTTATTTAACATTTCAACATGTCTAATTCGCTGTAATTAATGTTTAATGTAGATTTTTAGATAATGTTTAATTTAATGTTTATATTATAAGGATTCGTGTCATTAAAGAAGATACATCTACTATAAATTTCAGTCTCGATGAGCGACCTCTAAATGTAATTCAATTTCACTAAAATTTTGCATGGAAGTATAGGAGTATAAAAGGAAAAAAAATGTAACAACAATGCAATATCGAATTCCAAAAAAAATAATTTTTGAACCACCCTAACACTGCGTGTACTTATAGTGGGAGACCTGTCTTGTCCTTTTTTTAGGGCAGCTTTATCACCTTTTATCCCCACTTGTCAACCAGCTCTCACTGGTGGCTCCCAGTAAATAGCACACGTAGTGGCGACACCCCGGGCAACGAATTCAACAGGTCAGCTAAACCAAGTGAGGGAAACCCGTTGATTTTTTTAAATCCCCCAGTAATCTTAGGGCATGGTTCACCCAGCATGCGACGAACCCTTTTAGTTACGACTAGTTTCCAACGGGGGAGTGGCAACAAACTTCGATGAATAAAATATCGCCAAGTGATCAGAACCGGATTTAGGCCGGTTATGGCCCAAGGCGCAGAAGAAAAAAGTGTGCCCTTTAAAAAAAAACATGGACATTAAAAAAATTAGAATTTTAAATTTGGGGTTAGTCGTGGCGCATGGCGCGCACACGATGATTCAGGCGATTAATTCGCATATGCACGTGATTGCCAACTGTTTGATGGAGCAAACCACATATTTTATAAATTATGCAGAAAGTGCATAGCTATTTATAAAGTCCTCCATTAATTAATGATTTTAAAATGCCGCTTATTTTGTGAATTTTTTTTTATAATATGTTGATAGATAATAGAATAATACATAAATATGTCGGATTTCGGAAAAAATCATTTTCCTATGACAAAGCGCATTCTGTGTCGCGCCAACCATATTATGCTAACAAAACCGTATTCAATGGAGAAGAAAACAAGCAATTAAGCCTGTTCCATTCTGGACACAGGACGTGTTAGCGCATTTTCTTGTTATGTATCAGTACGTTTGTTAGCTTTCAGTAAATATTTGTAAATTTTGGAAATGTTTATAAATTCAATTGTGTAATGCATATATCTGTAAAAAAAATATTATAAAGACGTTTCTTTATATTTGAAAAAAAAATATTTTCTCTTAAATCTAACTACAAGTGGTTTGTGGTTACTGAAATAGGACTCATAATTGAAAACATTCGAAATTGTAGTCATTTAATCGTCCGAAAACTCCGTCAATTGTTGCATAGCTCTGGTACTTTCAATTAAATTCAGAACACAAGCTTACTATTTCATTTGATGAGTTTCTTAATAAATCTTGGTGAAACTACGTGCTGCAGTATTTCGCACCAAATGAATGGGTTATTGAACGTACAAGGTGTAGAATGGGGCCATATATATAATATATAAGCCTCTTAGGAGCCCTGAAGCCCGGCCCTCAGAGGTCCTATCGCGAAATGAGCTTTTGATGTACACATGGCAGGCCAAAACCTACAAAATGATATATACATCATGGGTCTAGGACTTATGGTTGCTGAGATATAGGGCGTTCCATTATTAATATAGCTTAAATAGTAAAAAACGGTACTTTATAAGGCCCCTTTTACGGCCCTCAGAGGTCAGATCGCGGAATGGAAAAAAGTCATTTCTTTGCAGGCCAAGACCTACAAAATGATATATACATCATGGGTCTAGGACTTATGGTTGTTGAGATCTAGGGTGATGACGGACGGACAGACAGACAGACAAAACGGGGACAATAGAGCATTTTTTTTTCGAAAATGCTCTAAAAAATCATGTGATGGAGTTATGTGTATCATGACAATCATCGCACATCGATAGAGGAGAAGAATGGTAGAAGGCCCCATTTCATGTTCACACGTGTGTGCCAAATATGATAATATAGTAATGGTAACTTGAACATATATACATTTATATATATATACATATATATACATATATATATATATATATACAATACGCATTTATAATTTTATTAAGAGCTTATTTTGCCAGATACAATAATTACAAGGCATTTCATTCAAAGATGTAATGATATCATTATCTAGCCGATCCATATGAAGACGTGAGAGGCCACAACAGGCCCTAAGCTGTTTGAGATATGGGGGCCTTTTATAAGTCCATATATTATATGTCAGGAATAAATATTTAAGCGTAAATGACTATATCTCACTCGGACAAAATTTTGGTGGCCCTAAGCTATAGCTTGTATAGTTTTTTCCTGCACTGTGCATTACAGTATCACAAGCATAGTGATATTATACCAACTTTAGTTTTGGCCAGGTTGAAGCTTGAAGTTTTACTAGGTATTATTAATTAACACAAAGAACTATGCGGGTGTCGAGGGGTACAATTTGTTGGGACTTTTATTTTGCCGTTACTTCAAATGACTAAAAAATCGTATGGGGGGGGGGGGTCAGAGACTGTTAGGGTCCCCAAGATTTGTATATGGCAACCTAGACAGCGTTCCTTCTTAGCGTGACCAAATGTAGCTTTGCCTTGGGTACTCAAATGTACTTTTGCCCAACGCTCCTGAAAAAAACGCAAGAACGGCTCTAAATTAGGGTCCTACTTTTCTGGCATGTAAGTTTTTTTTTTTACAACAAAAATAAATAATTTTTCTCCAACCTTCATAGTTGATCTGTCCATCTCCGTCCATATCCGCTTCCCTGATCATTTCATTGACTTCCTCTTCCGTCAACTTCTCTCCTAAATTAGCCATAACTTTACGCAGTTCTTCAGCAGTTATAAATCCGTTTTCGTTGTCGTCGAATACCCTGCCAGTAAGATATTGAACTAGTTAATAGCTGGGTTAATACGACACTAAGCTAGTCTACTGACATTGTTTCGTATCCCTAGTTACCACCCATGAGTGGTTTAAAGAATTATTCCCCCTTTAAAATGTATAAGTCGGCCATTGTGATCGCAATTGACCTTAGAGGTCAAGCATGATGTAGATGCTTAGCGGGTGCGCAGAAGGTGACGACGTGTTTCTATGAACCTATGATAGACAGTTGGATGTTAACCACTGATATGAATGGTCTCAGACAGTTGGAGACAGACCAGGGACATAGAATTCATATGTTTACTCATTTAGTGTGATTTCAACTAAGTAGTTTATATTTTTCTCCGAAACGCAAGTCTTATGTCTTCATTGAAATGTATGTGAAGTTGAGATAATTTTGACATGAAGAGAAGTAGTGCGCCACCAAGTCTATAAGCCCCGAAAAAAGGATGTATGAAAGAGCAACAGATATATGTCTGTTGATGTGTCCATTCGTTCTCCCAAATGACCACATCGGTTAAGGGTAAAAAATATAAAAGGCTCGGGATCCCTGGCAAGCGTCCCTCTCCTGGCAGCGGCCTCGGATATGAAAAACTTAAGTCATTACCTAAACGCCTGTTTCAGTTCTTCTTCAGTGTCAGTTTCTCTCAGTTTTCTTGACATCATTCGTTGAAACTCGCTAAAGTCAATGGTACCGCTTCCTAAGTATAATGAAATATACATGTGTATATGTTACGGCCAATTACAGGCATTGACCGTAATACACACACACACACACACACACACACACATATATATATATATATATATATATAAGTAATAATTGTTATATACCACACCATCAATAAAAGACAGTACGTGAACTTTAATTTTCCAGAAATATTACCGTTCTTTATAGACTATAAGACGCACCGGACCAGAATGCACCGGCCATCAGACACACCCAGTTTTTAAAGAAGAAAAGCATTCGGGCAAAAGACGCAGCAACGTAGTGAGGGGGGGGGGAGCAAAGGGGCATCTTGCCCCGGGCGCTACTCACAAAGGGGCGCCAAATGGTATATTTTACATATAATATATGGTTTTTGAATGGGGAGGGGGGCGCTAAAAAAGCTCGCTTCGCCACTGAAAAGACGCACCCGCTTTTCCATCTCACCTGCGAAGGAAGTAGTAGTTCCCTAAAGCCCCTAAGGGCTCCCCCAACTTAAAGCCAGGCACCCATTTAAAGCTGGGTGAACTTGGGGACTTACACCAGGACCTGAAAAAATTCCAAGGTTCTCACTGAGGTTCGAACCGAGGACTCTCCGGTCGACAGTCGAGCGCTCTACACCGCACGACTACCAGCCGACTTCTGTGAGGGAAGGTTTACGTCTTATGTGTTTTAGTTCTTAAAGTTCTATATACTTTGTTCAGTAACAATTAAAAAAATTGAAAAAATTATTCGTAAGTTTTTTTTTTTTTAAATCCGCTTAGCTAAATTTGTTTTAAATGAATATTTATAATCCTTGCAAGAATTTAAAAAAAAAAAGTTTCAATCCGCCCCATTTACCATCCGTGTGTACACTACGATCATGTCTTCAGGATTTGGCTTACCATCAGTATCCACTTTTTAACTTACCATCAGTATCCACTTTTTGACTTACCATCAGTATCCACTTCATTTATCATGTCCTCGAGTTCAGATTCCGATGGGTTTTGATTGAGAGATTTCATAACTGTACCCAATTCACTGGTTGTAATATACCCATCCCCATTTTTATCAAATAGGCTGAAAGCTTCTTTCAGTTCTGTTAGATAAGAACATATTTGTATAGGTTATACTTCATGAGTCTTCGTGGTACTCTCACAGTTAAACATTCAGAATTACACACCTGCACTGTTAAACATAAACATATTGTCTTATCCGTACATTTACACACACGTACATAAACGCACATGCGTGCATACACACACTTGATAAAGTCATTTTAACTGAAACAAAATATGGCATTATTTAAGATTTTATCCTCAACACATTGCAATATACTTAGGACTTGCTAGCTCAGACATGGGCAAAATATGGCCCGCGGGCCAGTTACGTCCCGTTATGCTACTTGATCCTGTCCTTGCTCTGGTCCTTTCCGCTCATTCACATTTAATTTACATTATTTCACATAAAAATCCCATCGATCTGCTCTAGTTCCGGTCCCTCTATCAAGTTTAATAACCCATTGTGACCCATCTTTAAAAAAAAAAAAAAGCTTACACAAAAGCTTCATAAAAAAAGCAGTGGTAAGATAGACAAGTAAGCCCTTTGGTGCCCGTAACTACAAGGCTGTTTAAAATAGAAATACAGCACAGCAGCTCAGGTCCACCGTGACTCCACACACATTTTTTAAATCTGATTAAATTGACTGTGCTTTGAGTGTGTGTGTGTGTGTACCAGTGCTCGATTTAAGAAAAAAACCAGTACAGGGGATGAAAAAAAAATCTGCAGAGCCGTGGAAAATTGTCTATGATTTCATCCCCGGCTGTGATATATTAGCTAAAGTAGAGCCGGTGATGACAGGTCTCAGTGCCGGGGATATCCCCGGCAGTAAATCGAGCCCTGGTGTGTACTGATTGCCTCTCGAAGCTTAAAAAAAAACCGGTTTTAAAACACGAAATAAACACATGTCGATTACTTCGAAACTCTCCAAAAACCGGTTTTTTGTTTACTTCTTTTTTTTTTTAAATTGTCAATCCCTTGTGTGTAGGGAAGACAAAAAAAAATTACAAATATGGCATTGCATGATCAAAATTTCCATTAAAAAATAATATGCAGATCTGTATTAACATCTTTAGGGGAGCATAGACAAAGTAGTGCGTTGGGGGCTTTACTGAAATCTGCAACCATTCATGAGTTAGCAAAGTATCGTCTGCTAACATGCAACCATTACACTCGTGGAATCCCATCAAAAACAGACAATATCCTTTGGAAACAGCTGCGAAAATGTGAGTTTTAATTAAAAGTAAAAAAAAAAGTACCTTTGATTTGATCTTCATTGAGACCTTCAGCCTACCAACAAAAAAAAATTAAAAAATACATTACATAAAATAGAAATTAAAAAAAAAAACATATTTCATTCACGTTTGATGCAAGGGGACTCAAACCTTTTGGCTACACTTGACCGGGTGGAACTTTGAAAAAAAAAAAGCAAATAGTTTTAAACGGTCTGGGCCACACATAAGCTGATAAGAAAATAATAGTTTTCAAACTTTAATAATGGCTCAGGAATCACGGAAGTCTTAGATATGTGCAGAACCGTTTTTAAAGCAGTCAAGGCTAGGATCACTGGATTCAGATGGAATCTAATACTAAGAGGGCCCTACAGCCCCGTAGCCAAGGGGGCACTGGGGCCGTGCCCTCCCCCCGCTTAAAAAAGAAGAAAAAGAGGAAAAATAAAGAAAAAGTAACTAAAATGAGAAGGCGCCCCCTTGCTGGGTATTGGTGCCCCCCTGCTTACTTTGACCTGGCTACAGGCCTGGGGCCCTAGACAGATACATTTTTCTAGAAACCCCTCCCCAAAACAACATCGCTGGAAAACTCTGCCCCCCCCCCAATTTACTAAAATATAATTCAATGGATAGGTGACCGGAGTCACTGGGATTTGAACACAGTTGGATTTAAAAACCAAAGCGCCACATGAGCGCCAACGACGTACACAGTTCTAAAAAAAAAAAGACGCTGTCCAGATTTTTGTTTTCAATCAAGCTATGACAATTTGGTATGGTGGTGGGTAAGTTAGTACGCCTAAATGGCATGATGTAGCTGGGTCAATGGCTAACTACGAATGGCCCCGGGCGGCTCTTACTTTGCCACATTACTTCAGGAATTTTGTTTGGCACAGGAATTGGGCGGCTTTTACTTTCAGCCCTGTGGGTAAGTGGGGGGGGGGGGAACTTTCACTCGCTATTATACTGATGTGGATTATATGTTCGAATCGTATGGGCGCCGGTCTGGGTCATTCGGGGGCTGCCACGAGTTAATATTGCCCCCCCCTGACACTCTCCACCGATAGGGACCTTTTGATCACACATATATTCACCAATGGCCAATTTCAAAGCAGATAACTTTACACTAAGTGCTTGGTATGCACCCAGGGGTGTAGCTATGAGAGGTTGATCCACCCAGTGAGACTCCGCTTACTAGGCCTCCAGCAGGGGGCGGATTTTTCACCACTTTATTGGCACAGAAATGGGGGGGGGCGGCATTTTCGGAGTCCGCCCCGGGCGCCATGAACGAAAATTAAGACACTGGTCGAACCTCCTTCCCCTTAGGATGCGGCCTTGAATCTTTTAATTAATAGATATTCTTAGATGTTACTATATGTTAATTTCAAACATAAAGAAACTTACCATAGTTATTTTTATATAATCGCTATTATTTAATACCGAAAGTATTTTGATTCGATTAATTGACGTGTCCGGAGTCTGATGCAGTGTAAGTTGTACAACACAGCACAAGGAAAACTATCTCACTTGTTTGTTAGATAACTCAATAATTTTTTTTTATTGTTTTTTTTTAAATGATATAGTTTACTAGTACACAATGGATTGAATTTTATACTAAACATTAGTTATCTTTAGAGGTCAATGCTAACTATCATTTTGTTTTGCAATCAGTTGAGCATCTTCTCTGAATAGACGACAGTGCACAAGATAACAAGTGAATAAATCTTGGCCGAATGAAGACTTAAATATCTGATTCAAGGACGGTTATCTACTTTAATAAGACATTTTTGTAATCCATAGAGATTTGTTTCCCTTTATAAAAAAAAACTGAAAATGTTTTACTTTTGCTTGTTAATTTTTCTACCAAGTCATAGTTTTACGATGCTCATAAATTTTAATTGTGCAACCAACACTATATTAATAATCTAAATAAAAAATAGTCTTCAGAGTATTGTAGTGAAAAATAAAAACTGAAACGGATATACTGTGCTAGATATTTTTTATCCAACTACTGTATAGAAATAACAGACAACAAAATAAATATAAACAAGGTACATTATGAAATTACATGATACACTTACATTTACGACAGAAAAATATGATGCTTCTGTAGTGAACAGTAAAACTACTAGCATATAGAAAAAAATGCCACATTGGTAAACCTTTTTTGCAGATTAAGAGCCCCCAATAAATAAAACTTGAATATTTTTTATTCCATTTTGAATAATTTCTAAATCTTTAATTTGTTGACACTGATTTCATTAAACTTTAGACCAAGAGAAAGTGTAATTTAAGACTAAGACTAAAAGATAAAAAGAAGTCAATTCTCCGTCTCATTTTATCCCACCATCCACATCAAAAGTGCTCGTTTTTATCAGATACAATGTAACATACATATAGTTCTACCTATCTCTATCAATTATCTTACAGAAATAGTTAATTTTTTTTTTACAAAATCTATCATTAGTTCTTTTTTTTCTTTTTAGTCTTTGCTTTGTAGATGAAAACACAGAACTCTTTATTTTTGGTCAGGAATAATGATACTAATGTTTCCAATGCAAACGGTGCAGTCTTTGCCAACAAGGTCTTCTGAAAAAAAATTATGAATAAAGGAGTCTGCTTTTTGGCCAACCAGAAGTTGATCTGTAGAGTAATCCACCAGTTTAGAGGATAAAGAAAAGTTGTCACCACCTGATTTGATAATGTGTTGTAGTGTAAAACAATCAGTTTGATCTGCAATGTTAGAAACGACCAGGGATATCATTCTGCATGTTTCATCATGACAACAGGAATGGTGATCATCTTCAAAATTATCTGTTTCCTCATCCTCTGTGCAAACATGAGAGTGTCCTTGAATATTGTACTGCTTGCCTTCTTTTGCGAGGATTCTACCAATGAAGTCATCCAAATGATTTAGGCTGCAAATATAGGCCACTCCAGTTATGATTTCCTTAGACATAACTCACTGAAATTAAAATAAAATTTGTATTAAGATATCTTATGAAAATTTGATGAACTAGACTGCTTTCCTTGTAATTAATCTATCTTTTTCTAAATCAAAGTTCAGTTAATTAAATAGATTATTGTCATTACATTAGTTCAAGATAAGTACTGGCATGTAATAAAAATGTCAGTGATATACATTAGTTATCAATAGATAAATAAATAAAATAATTGTTTCAAACATATATTGCAGTTTAATACTATTTGATTAAGAAGAAATAGTCTGACTTCGTGATGAATTTATAATAAGCTCTCTTTTAGAAAATACAAAAGGGTCTGTAAGATTCATGAAACTTAAGTGTGTTGACCCAGCCCAATGGTTTAAAAGGTTAGGGTTTTCTATCTTATTTATATAGTGACATGGATGAGGTGAATTTGTAAGCACACCTTTTTAGTGAGATTATGGGTATGAGGGGACGGATGGTCGTACGGTGTAGAGCGCTCGACTGTCGACCAGAGTCCTGGGTTCAAAGCTCAGTGAGAACCTTGGGATTTTTTCAGGTCCTGGTTAAGTCCCCAAGTCCACTAAGCTTTAAATGGGTACCTGACTTTAAGCTGGGGGAGTAAAGGCGGCTGGGCGTTGTGCTAACCACACAATCCCTTTCATCACAATTACCAATGTCTCTTGTGGCAACTCAATTATCACATCAGCCTCAATTTAAATCAATTTTGGCTACGAATTTTATAACGCACTTGCTACGGATACGTAATTACGTGCTCCGTATTTGTTTTGGCCCGAGCACGTAAATAGATGTGCGCATGCGCGACTTTCGGGAATTGAAAAGATAACATATTAGAAATTGGAAAATATCTGTGTGGCTCTCTAGCACAGTCAGTTGCACGCTTGGCCGGGACCCTTTTTGGCCGACTATGTGTGGGTTCAAATCCCATTAGAATTTTTTTTTTTTTTTCAGAATAATAGATACTAATTTAGAGCATATTTTTTTGTTTTATTACATTATGAAAAAAAAAAGGGATAGGGGGTTAGGGTTAGGGGGTTATGGATAGGGTTAGGGGGGTTAGGGGGTTAGGGTTAGGGATAGCATCATATCGCTATCTGAAAAAAGGGTTAGGGTTAGCATCATATCGCTAAAAAATTTTAAAAATGTCTCTCATGATGTACTTTTGAAAAAAAAAATGTGTTTTCAATTTCTTCTGACCTAGTTTAGGCCTATATTCTTATTTTGTAATTTAAAATAATTCAAAGCCGTATTTCTTTTTAAAAAAAATATTATAAAAGCTGAGAACTTAATTTGTTTAGAAAATTGCGAAATTTCTAAAAATACGGAGTCCCGAAAGTCGCGCATGCGCACATCTATTTACGTGCCCCGGCCCAAAACAAATAAGGAGCACGTAATTACGTACCCGTAGCAAGTGCCATTTTATAATGAATAAATAGGACAAACATCTCTAATCCTCAAAGAGAGAGAGATCATGGGATCTTCCAAACTTGACAAAGAAATATAAAGGATGACCAATTTGTTGAATTAAAGACTGGAAATTCAATTTTTGTTCTCAGGTTTAAGGTAGACAGGAAATTATTGCATCCATACAATACAACTCACTTCACAAAACAAAAGCAAATTCGTTAACGCTTTCTGTCAACGTTTTCTTGACTTCTCGTTTTTAAAAATACCCAAAATTTCAGAATAACTTCCCTTATCTTACACAACGGAACTCTCCACAGTCTGACCTTATCAATTTAGCAAGAGAAGGGTAAACATCCCAACACTGGTTAAATATTAATGATTCATATTGATAATTTTACTTTCACTAGTAGTATTTCACATTAGTTCTATTTAATTTTAATAAAGTAAGCGGATCTTAGTATATTATTAGATATGCATGTAGTTGACGAGTATTGACGATTTAAATTGCGCTCCTCTAACTAAAATTACTATCTAAGTATCTTAGAAGTTAGACTTAGTATCTACATCATGATCATGTCATAGTACATGCATGACTTGGATGGTTCTCTAAATTTAGTCCAAATTAAATGATTGTTGACATCGTTATCGCGAAAATTAAATAAATCTGGATGAAATTTTTCACATCCACCATCTGACTGAGATGACCTTAATTAAAACTAAGTCTAAACGCACTTGTTAGAAGACCAGCCAAAACCATTATATTAGGGTATAAGGAACATGACATATATAAATTTTTTTTTTTTTCAGGATTAGGGTTAGGGATAGAGATAGATATCAATTTGCGCGAAAATCCCCGGAAACAGAAAAAAAAATTAACGGGTCGACCGTACATATGCTAGTAGTCGACCCCCTAGTGGGTCGAGTAACAAGTGCCAAAACTAAATATGTTACATGTAAATGTAGGGTAATGTTATGACTTTATGTTGTTTTTTTTGCTCAGGAAATTTATCTGTGTCTGCAGTTTGAATTTTAAAAAAGATTGGTCTGCCTACAAAAATATATTTTTGTAAAACGAAACATTTTATTTTTATCAGTTAGTAAGCGTCTATCTATAAAAATGTAAACAGGATTCACGCTATTAATCATTACTCCAAAAGTTCTTCACTAATTGTCTTTAATTTAAAAATGTACACACAAAATTGCAGAAAATTACTTGGCGTGTTGATATATAAATTTTATAAAAATAATATTTTTTCGATCAGTTTGGTAGAATTATTTCTTTACTTCACTTTACTTTTTTTTTTTAACCACGGGAAGTAATTCAAAAGTCACAGGGTGCTAACATATATTGTCAGTATTTGTTTAAAAATAAACCAATCCGCTAAAAGTTCGTCAGTATTTTGTTTTAATTAACAAACAGTATCGTAAAATATTTCTTTTTACTTTAGTTTGCAAATTATTATTTCGTCAGTATTTTTTTTATCAAACATTTACACAGGATTCACACTATTATTCATAACTCCGAAAGTACATCCAAAAGCATTGCATTAATAAACATAAGAAACTTAGAAATGGGTGTTTCATAATAGACCTCATTTTCTTTTGTTTATAGTTGTTTTTAATAAACAGAATTAGAAACAAGGGCTTTCTCAATACTTACTATTACATTACATAGGGCTTAGCCACGGCAACGCATGGTCGAGTACAGCTAATAAAGTATTCTTGTTCAGGTGTAATTGTTTACTACCATTTTGTCAATATTTGCCATCAAAAGACTCATATGCTCTTTGTTTACTGTAGGAAGCCAATGCAAAACATTTATGAGTTCCTGGCGCTCTATAGATAATAGAGATATTGATTCAGAAATTTAAAAAACAAAATTATGTATTATTTTAAGAAAAAATGTATATAACTATAAATGTTAACTTCTTAAATCACATAAAAATATTTGATTCATTGTATTTTAATTTAGTTGGCTGCATGTTTGACATCACAGGAATAACAAAATGACAGTGTTATTTTTTAATACAATGAAATATAGGTAAAGAAAATAATTTTTTAGGTAACAGAATTATCAACTCGTAATTTTCCCGTCCATTTCAACTGATCACGCTAATATCTTTGCATTGACATATGAAAAAAATAATTTATCTTGTGGGTAGACTGTCATTAACAATTACCATACATTATTATTTATTCATGTTCAGGAATTACATTTACAAATTGATACACTAATATATCCTTAGACCAGATATAACTCTAAGCAAAATCTTAACAGAATCATAAATGCTTTTAGCAGCTATAAAGACGTCACTCTGCGATCGGGTAATCAACATAAGAACTTATGCACTTTTGTAGCAGTTTTCATGACCTTAACTAGTGCTCATTGTATTGTTACAAATTATTAATAATTTTAAGATGAAAAAAAAAACAAATGAACGGCACTAAAACATTTTTTTGGGGTAAAGGTTATATTGCAAGAAGCCTGAAAAATAATGCTAAAATCTATTTTTTTATTAGGTCTTATTTTCATTTAATATAGAGCCAGATTTCAGAATACATCAGACTAGTAAGAAAGACCTCAAAATCTTTTTCCCTGAATTCTTTTCAGATAATTAAAAAGACAACTATTTTGACACTGATCTTAATTTCTTTGTAAGACTTATTAAAAAAAAATTTAACGGAATTACCTTTTATTTCCTTTCAGTTTATGGCAGAAAATTATTCTTTCCTAAGAAGAACCAAACTGTTTTGGCAGCGTAATTTTATTTCTATTGCTTTACCTTCATTTGTGATTACTACCATAGTACTTGATTATAGGAGAACTCAGCGTTATAAGAAACAGAAGGCTCTAAACCATTCTTAAATTAAAGGTGGGTAAAAATAAATGCTGGTTTTAAATTTAAAAGCTTTTTTGTTTGTTCAAAAATTTGTGTGTAAAAAATATTTTACAAATGTATGTCCCTAAATCAAGATGGAGAAGCAGTATCCTTTGACTATAGTCTTAGGAATAAAACACAAGAGTTTTCATTGATTATGTTTTCAAAAGAAACATATTTTTTGCTTCCATTTAATGATTTCTAGCAAATGATTCCACCCAAAAAAAATACGTTGCATAACATTTATTAGTGTGAAAAAAATAATTGTCCATCTTTATTGTTACTCAAAACTTTATTTTGTTATTTAAAAAAAAACATTTACAACTTCCATTTTTATTCCTTTTGAGAAAATAAATAGAGATTGAAAAGAGGCATGAACAAAATAGTACTAAAATGGATGACAGCACAAAAATCATGTAAATAAATTGAGGCAAAAAACTATTATATTGGGTTAATGTAACACTGTCAATATTTACATTACAATCTGAAAATACTGTTATTTTGTTTTCTATCCCTTTAAGGTAAATGCAAGTATTTTACATGATAGATGTTCTCAAGTTATTCAGTCGGTCATGGCATGTTTACCTTTACACTCACTTGAAGAACCAATTTAATTAACATCCCATCAGTTATTCGCTACACCATTTTAAAACCAGGATGAATGAATTCTTTAAATAGTGCACTTTTCATGGCCCTCTTTAGGTGTTGGTGCTTTAATCTTAGCCCGCTATGTACCACATCATTCTGGCCCTATTCTCCAGACTTGGGAAAATAACCTTGTAATACTATAAGCTTATGATAGACTTTTAAAGCTATCTGGAGTTACTTATTAGTAACAAGTAGTTTTAATTACATTTTGTAAAATGACTTTTTATTAGCACAGTAACACCTATCCATAGTAACAGATTGTTGGTAATTTAGTTTGCAACTTTTACAATAGCCACTGACCATACCAAGCAGATCTGTTTAAAAATTAAATATTTCTGGACCATTTCTCCCTTACGGTATGAAGTATTAAACTAATCAAATCTTTGCTGTAGATGACCCTTCTAGTGTCCAGATTACCGTAAAATAAAAAGTTTACCTTCTAGCTTAGCTTTTTTTTTTCTCCATTTTTTTTTATTTACAGCAATGTCTCTCAGAAGGCTTAGAGCTCAACATGTAAAAGAGTTGGCTTGGACATTAATACCTATCTCTGGATTGCTGTTTGGTGCTTATCAACAGTTTTTATGGGATCAGCATGCAACACTTTACAGGAACAAGAGTAAAATGTTTGGTGGCAAGAAGCTAGAAGATGGCAAAGAAGCTTGGTATTAAAGTGAACTCATATTACATGTACAGACACAACCTGAACTGTTTATTGTGTTTTTTCAAAATTATAAATTTGGCATAAGTATGTAAACAGTTTTCTTTTTTTTTTATAGAATTAAAAAAAACAACACATGATTTCATTTTTTATTTTATTTTCTTTAACATTTGTTTTTGTTTAAAATAGTTTTGAGAAAACTTAAATATTTTAAAATGTAACAAAAACAACTAATTTTTACTGCAGAGGCAAATACATGCTGGAAATGTATCAATCAATTTGATGAAGATGTATTAAAAGTTTGCTTAAATAATTAATTACATATCAATAGCAAAATGACATTACATTTTTTAATGCAAAACACTACATAGGGATAGAGCTTAATCAATCTCAAATAATATTTCAATTTTGAAAATAAATAGTTATTTCATTTCAAAAACAGAAAAGCTTGCACTATTTTAAATATGCCAAAATCAAATTCTCTACATTCCTATAACTTAAAAAACATTTTTTTATAAAGGTTTAACTGTTTTTATAAAATGTTACATGTTTCAAACTAAAATAACTAATAACTACAGGAATAGTGAAAATAACATGCATCCAGCATTCAAGATTTCTCTACTGAAAATTTTTTTTATCAGATGGATTAAATTAAAAAAAATAGTTCATACATTTACTTCCCTTGGTTGTCACTCTTAATGAGAAATTTTTAGAAAAATTTTTCAGAATTAGTTACATCTAAAGTCCATAGTCTCAGAGCATATTGACAGCATATTATCAGTCAATAAATCAATGCTTAGACCTTCAGTGAGACATTAATGGCTGCCAAATTTCACTATTGGAAGAGTCTTTTAAGAGACCTCAACACCAGTGGTTTTAGTCAATTATTCCAGGTTGAGGAAATCTTTAATTTTGTGAGGCATTACCCTTGCCATTGTCCCCTCCACTATTTCCCTAGTTTGCCAAAGCATGCTGTGCACCCAATCAGTATATTGGATCATATCATCATTGGTCATCCCCCAAGTAAACCTCATTTAAATCTTTGATGTGGAGCTGGCACTTACAGAATTCCGCCAGTGAACTGATTCATGTGAGGGCTTATCATAACTCAGCTTTTGGAAGTTGATAATTGTAAAATCATATTGACATATTATTGCCAGTAATCTTTTTTTTTTTTAAAACATCCTTAGGAAGGATTACTTAATCGCCTAGTTAAGTAGGCAGCAACATCCCATCTCACAAGGAAGATATTCACATCATACATCTTGAATATTCATGTGTCAGTCTATAGAATGCTTATACAAAAAAGTTGTACTATTCTAAAAAATTATACATGTACCAGCAAATTGCTTAATTTGAATTACTTGACTCAAATTATCTTAGATGTGAAAGATCTCTGGGAGTAATTTTATAAGCCCCAACACCTATTTGGCTTTCAAGAGTTTTGTAGTTGAATTGTACTGATGGGGTATATATATTATTGTTTTTGCTTTGTTCTTTGTGATATAAATCAGTTGATTTGCTCCTGTCAGTGAGTAATTGATGTAGACGTTCTGAATAAGGACTTAAATTTCTTAAATTTTCCTTATCATAGAGATGAGGGTGGAATGTCACATGTCTTCGTAAAGGAGTATCAGACAAAATATCTGAAACAATATTGGAAATGTCAGTAAAAAGAAAAAAAATGGAGAATTCATTTAAAATATAATGATTTATAAAAGAAAGATATGTGCATAATAATAGTTGTTTTTGTTGAACTTGTGTACATTCTGATGAAATAGTCATGATACTTTACCAGAGTTAAATGGATATAAATTTTGACTAAGTTCCCCTTGCTAAAAAATAATATGTTCTACTTTTATACTTGGTGTGGGATGGATGGTCATGTGGTAAAGTGCTTGATTGTCGACCTGAGGGTCCTTGATTCCCGGTGAGGAAAAATTGATTTTTCTGGTCATGGTTAAAGTCCCCCCCCACTACTATATCTCCCGTGATGTCTCTATGGCCATTGCACTATTGGTGATTATGGGAATGAAAGAAGGGCAATGCAAAAACCATCCCACTAGTGGTTTAAGGATCATCCTTACAGGGACTTCACTTTTTTATACTTGTACAAAATTTTAATCACGCTTTTAATCTTTCTTTATATATATATATACATTTTTTATGTTTTATTTCCCATACGTTAACAACAATTTGGAAGTATGTAAAATAAAAAGGAACAAATACTTATTAACCATTAACTAGATTTGTAAATAAAAGTATAGATGTAACAGGTGTCGAAAAGCACATCTTTTATTCCTACATAATTTTACATGCAAATAAAATCATGTTAACTTTTCTTTTGTAATTATATATAACTAGTAAACAAAATCTTGAAAATAACGCACAAGTATTTGCATTAAAAAAAATCTGAATGCAATAAGTAGAAAAGTATTTTAATGAAAACTTTTTATTTTTTTCTTATTATTTAAAATCTTTCATTAAGATTTAGCATATTTTACTCAAAATAACTAGGAACAAAAAACACAGCTAAAAAAAATAGCATTGTTACAAAAAATGCAAATATGAAAAATATTCATATGCTGCAGTCTTTCCAGCCAGATAGAAATTATTGTTATCTTACTATTTGTATGCCATCATATGAGCACACGGATCCAGCTGTGAAGCTAATACTGGTATGGGGTGAAAATTTCCTACTTGGCATACACGTTTGATATGATGATGATAAGATGGTTTATGTGATTGCACTGGTTTACCTGGAGTCTTTCTGGTAGACTGTGGAGGTGAACTGTCATCTTTGTGCTGACATTCCTCAAGTAAGGTTGTAGCTCTATTAAAAAAAAAATTAGTATTATTATTGCATATACAAATAAATTTGCATGTTTGTGTTATTGGGACAAAGCAGAAATGGAATGGAACCCAAAGGGTAAGCAGCCAGATAAACCAATGCAGAGATTAGTCTAAAAAAATGACCATAAATGAGTTAAGACTTCCCAAAACTGTATTTGTTGCTAGAAAGAGATGCAAACCTTGGCTTCCAAATGAATTAGATGGAACCACATATTACTATGAATTAAGTATCTAATATTTTCAAATGCATAGTTTCATTGATAAAAAAATTGATGATTACCTCTTAAGCTTTTCCTCTGCTAACTTTTCCCTCAAGACCAAACTTCTTTCTCTACCTTAAAAAAAAACAAGACACATAATTAAATTTACTAACACTTAAAACAGAATTTTTTTTTAATAACTAGATTTAAAAATTACAAAGTAAATACTTTAATAACCATTCAAAAATTCTATGGTCTAAATCAGTGGTTTCCAACCTTTTTATTGTATTTAAACATTCCTTTAAAAGAAAATACATTTACATCAAAAAACGAGCAAGGTTCCATCTGGAGGTAATAAAGAGTCACCCAAAGTGTGTTGATTATGTCCAGTTTATTCTGCTTCCCACAGATAGGATGTCAGAAATGACAAATTGTATTACAGTGCTGTGGTGGCAATCTCAGGATATTCTAATGCCACAGCCATTTGCTATCTCCAGCTGTAGATCTTCTTGCACAGATATGCTCTTTGAACTCTCTCAGTTTATCTGCAAGCTGAGACTTTGTCTCTAAGAGCCATTGAGATCAAACTTGCTGTGTTCCTCATCATAAGGGAACTGCCATACAGACCAATGGCCAGCCAGCTATCCAACTGGTCCACCCTGTGGTCCATCAGCCTGTGGCACTCAAAATACCACATGTTCCATGGTTTCCTCAACCTCTCTAAAATGGCGGCACAGAGAATCGACATTGCTGCACAGACATGCTAGATTTGCCTGGTTTGTTGACAAATGTGGATCTTTTGTGTAAAGTCAGGTGATCTTGCAGCAACTGGAAGAATGAATGCTCAGGCTAGACTAAACTCCCTGCTAATGTTTGAAACATTTCCATAATGCCTCTGTTCAAGCACTGTCCCCACACCTCCATTTTGGCTTTAAATACAGCTACTTTGTCTGCCACCATCGAAAATATTTTCCCCTTGTGGGTTCAGATTGAATTCAATGAGCAGACTGAATATGTCACAAAGGTAAGTCAGTTTTTGTGACCCAAACCTTGTAACTGAAATTTGATGCCAGCAGTGACTTCTTTTTTGAGAGAAATCTTTGCAATTGCTCTCATAACTAAACTACTCTGATTAGCAATTTTTCTCTAAATAACAGTTTTTTTTCAGTGATTAAAAACAGTACCGGCTCTCTGCCCGGGGAACGACTGGTCTCAATGATAATAAACAAAATTTTAAATGCGTTTAAAAGTAAATCAAAATGGGTGAATGTTTGAACAACCAACGTATATTTAAAATAGACAATTTAAAAAGCATAAAATCTTTCTAAAAATACATGTATAATGAAAGCAAATTAATTAATTTTTATTTGATTAAAAAACTAGTAACACAATATTTAATTTTAGTGAAAATTTAATTTGTTATTTACTTTCTAGCTCTTTTTCTTTAAGTTCTAGTTGTCTCATCTTAGCTAACAAATTACTTTTCATCTTTTCAGTGCTGTCAAGGTCATGATTATTTTCAAATGTTTTTGTTTTAGAAGAAACAGCATGACACTCCAATGTTTCTCTTCTCTTTTGTACCAAAGGATCTTCTAAAACTGATCCAATACTTGGACGTTTAGATACCTGCAAAGGAAAGAATAGCTTGTATGAAAAATTTATTAACTTACTGTTTGAAGTATTTGCTAATCCTTTAGATCAAATTTAAATTACTAATTCAAAAATTATTTTCCATACAAAGTTTTCAGGCAAAAAAATATAAAAAATCTTTAGCCATGATAACAGCTATGAGCACTGTGAGAAAAAATACCTTTTTTCTGTGAAATGCTGAAGTTAAACTAACCTCTACTTGAATCATTTTTCTAATAATCATGTCCAATTCCATAGAGTATTGAGCTGGTAGACGTGGAAAGTCTCCTAATCTTATTTTTCTATTCAGTTCACTTTGGTTGGAGGCAGTGAAAGGGGGAGATAATGCACACAGCTCATATAACATGCAACCAAGTGCCCATATGTCAGATTTCTCATTATAAGACAAATTGTTCACTAGTTCCTGAAATTAATTTACAGCGAATGAATCAAAACATTAAATTATACTTGTATTTTAAAAAGTGATGGGTGCATGTATCAAGGTATATTGTCTAATTCGATGTGTATCACAGGATTAGTTTCATAGTATAGTATATGATAGACAATACCAAACGGAAAAAGCCTTTCTATTTTACTTTTTGGTTAGCATAAATATTTCAATGTTGTTTTTTTTTCAATGAATAATATTGCCAGCTGATCATTAAAGAAGTTAATTTTATATGAGAATTACTCAGATTCAACTGGTTTTTTTTTACTTTTATTTTACAATTGTTGGTCCAGAGGTGGCCCTGGCAATGTCGTTTGCAAAGCCGGGAACAAACTTAAGTGTAAAAAAAAAATAATAATATCCAAGTGCTGGGCCCCCCATATAGTTTTTTTTATCAGGTTCATTTATTAATGATTATGTGTAATATAGTCACATTGATATAGAGCCAACTCTGTGAAATTGTCAATCTCATATCAAATATATTACTTTGTCTAAATCTATTAATTAAAACTATATTTTCAGATTTTCAAGAAAGCTAAGGTTAAAAGCTGAAATAATTAATTCAATTTAAGACATGAGAATCCATCTAAAACATACAGGTGACATGTAGTATGGTGTTCCAACATAGGTCTGTGCAAAACTGCTTTCACTGTGTAGCACACGTGCTAGTCCAAAGTCACCAAGCTTAACATTTGAATCTTTGTCCAAAAATACATTTGCTGGCTTAAGATCTCTGTGCAAGACAGCTTTCCCATTTTTTCTTCTATGACATTCTTTCAATGCAAGGGTTGTTTGAATAAGAATTTTCCAAGCAAATTCTTCAGGAACCAATGCTCTGAAAATCAATAACATAAGTTTTTGCTGTGGTAGCTAAACTTGGTAAACATGAAAGTTTACTTGGATATTTTACATTTTAACAAAAAAAAAAACATACCCATTTTTTTTGTTGGCAGCGATAAGAGTTGCTAGATCCCCTCCTTCACAATATTCCATAATTATGTATATTACTGCTCTCGTGCGATCAATGATGCGATCATAATATCTCACAATATGTTGATGGTGTAGCTCCCTAAGAAGATTGACTTCAGATACCAACATTTGTTTTTCAGCATCTGTCATTGAACCATATTCCATCTCTTTCCAAACCATTGTCTAATCAATATTTAAATATTTTTTTAAGGGCTGAATTAAAATATAATAAAATGCTAAAATTTAACTTTAAAATACAAAAAATAAATGTATGTATTTTGTAAAGCTATCTTTACTTAATATTAAAAAAAAATTTTAGGGTAGGCTAAATGAAATCAATACAAATAATTTAAACGATTTTTGGATGATTTTTTTTTTCACTATTCATTCATGGACAATATTTTGAAATACCTTTCCATCTTTCTTTCTGCGTATCTTCTTACAAGTGCCATATGATCCTGTACCGATTGTTGAAATTACTTCAAAATCATCAAAAGATGCTGGCATTCTTTTTCTTTAAAACAGAAAATAAAATAAAATTAGCATCAGTAATGATTTATCTAAATTACTGAAATAAAAAAATGATTCAGGTCACCAGGTCACATTTTTATGAAAACTTTTGCTAACATTATTGCTGTTTTGGAAAAGTAAAAAAAAAAATGTTGCAAATGAAAATTATCTGAAATGATATATTTTGTTTATTTGTTAAAAACTTAAATAAATTAAATGAGCTTTACTAGCTTCCACTGGCAGTCAAATACAATTAATTTTATATATACCCTAGGCCGGTGTTTCCCATAGAGTGGTACACATATGATGGGGGTACATGAAGAATTTTTAGGTGGTACGCAGTACGCACTACATCAGGCTGAGAACATTGGGTAAACATTCACTGCTAAAGCACATACCATGAATAGAAGGAGAAATCAGAACAGTGATTTTATTTTTCCAAGGGGTACTCATTTTTAAGAAAATAAAGAAGGGGTAAATTGATATCGAAAGTCTGGGGAACACTGGCCTAGGCTAGAGATAGGCAAACTACAGCCCCATGCCAAGTCGAGCTTGCTCTGCTGTTTGATCCAGTCCACACTTCACTTATCACATCAATGATGTTTGCATTCAATTTACATTATAACATAAACACTCCATCTGCTTTAAGTCTGCCCTCTGTTGAATTCTAGAACCCAATGTGGCTTACTGCTCAAAAAGATTCCCAACCCTGGCCTGGGCCATATCTCTATATTTATAAACATAAACTTGAGAGTTCTGTCTGTTCAAAGTAAGCAAAAGGATAGACTAAAAAAGTGTGCCCTTAAATTAATATTCACTTTGTATGTATGTATTTATTGTGCCATTAAAATCATCTATTTAGTCTATTGTCAAATGATATTTTTGCCTACCGATTTTATAACATGACTTATGGATTTGTTTTAATGAGATAAGTGGTAGGTAGATTTGGTAAGTAAATAGTTAGCCATATGTATTTTAGTATATTGTCATCAATAAAACATTACATACAGCTTAAATTTTCATTGTTCCAATTTAAACTAAAATTAAAATACACAATTTTTACTTGATCTAAATAATGGCCTATATATAGAATTATACAATAACTTATAGTATATAAAAATGAGCTAAAGCTATGGTTGGATAGTTTTAATTGTGATACTATGTGTATTATGTGGCTTTGCTTTGATATCATGCAAGTATGGTCTTTTCTGTAGACTGAGACATTATTAATCGTAATAGAATTTTTTTTTTTACTAATTACAATTTTTAAATTAAAAAAAAAACCCACTAAAATATAAATCATTAAATACAATATAGCCTACCAAATAATATTAAAAAGTTATACTATAACTTATACTACAGGCTTAATAATACTAATATAGTAAACATCTTGGTTTTAACATTGTTTTAGCTAATTGTGCATGATTGTGCTAGTCATAGATATATGGTGCTAGTCACCTAGTGTTATGAACAATTATTTTAAAAAATTAACTCGAAAATCAAACGTAAACATTACTATACAGTAGTATACAGCTAATTTTTACAAAACATGAAGATGTGTGTATCGAATGAATGGCTTGAGAAAAGTAAAAGCAATAATAATATTCGGTGTATTATCATTGCTACTAGTGACTAGTCATAAGTCTCATAAGACATGATAAGTCTATGCGGTATGTTCCAGTTTACATATCTGTATCATCAAAGTCAACCATAATCGATTAACAAGTGAACCACTGAACCATTACCCCGATCCGCGTCTGTAGTTACCAATAGCAAATAGTTTCATTCAGGATTGTGGGAAGTCACTGGAAGGGGGTACAACAACTTTGTATTAAAAAAGAAACATGTATAGACGTGACATAAATTTAAAATTATGGTAAATTTTCAAAAGCTGGAGTTTTATTAAAGCTACTGAAATGTAAAGTTAGCGACATTTCCAAATTGCAAAATGATCTCTAGCCTCCTAAGCTTGTTTTCAAACATTAGACATTGGATACAAAATTTCAATATTAAAAAAAAAAAAACCTTTTTATTTTTCCAGAATTGGACCATGTTACTTTAAATTTCCCACTGTTAGTTACTTGAGATTTTATTGGCTGTTTCAAGATAAATGCTATTGGGTTAAAAATAAAAACATAAATAAGGAAGAGGTGTTGGGCACGTGATAAGCAAAATGGCGTTATTCTTTACATTTATCTTACCACTTATTACAAAATGAAATTCATCACCTAGAATGCTAATTGGAGTTGATCTGTAAATTTCATAAGATGACGACGGAAAATACAATGCAAAGAGTTTTGAAGGAACTTACAGATTCTGAAGAACAAAATAAATTAACGGACCTATTTACATTTTTTTGTAATCATGTCTACTTGGGACAGTGGGAGCTAGCAAGAACCGCAATAGCGACCTTAAACAAGCAATGTATTGGTGGCAACCGTTTTATCGATGTTTTGAAAAACTTAGCAACTTGCTCTTTTTCTCAAAGGTAATTCCGAATATGTTAATTTATTTTCTTGAAAAGGTATGATTTCTTATAACGTAAAGAGTGGCACTGCCCCAACAACCCTTTCGCCTTACAATACATAGGCCTAATTATAATAAGGCATAAGCTACGGGTACGAAAAAAGTACTCCGTATTTTTTTTTCCGGGGTACGAAAATAGACTTTGAAATTGAAAACATAACCTATTAAAAATTGAGGCTCTGTTTGTGTGGCTTGCTAGCACAATGGGTTACTCGCTTGGCCGTGACTCAATTTTGTCCGACTATGTGTTGGTTCGATTCCCGTCAGAGAAATTTTTTTTTTTTTCAGAATAATAGATACTAATTTAGCACATATTTTTTTGTTTTATTCGTCCGACTTTATTAACTAAAAGGATACATTCTGAAAAAAAAAGGGTTGGAGGTTTAGGGTTAGGGATAGCATCATATCGCTATATGAAAAAAAAAAAGGGTTAGGGTTAGCATCATATCGCTATAAAATACACACATCTTTTTTCATACCCTGGAGAAAAAAAAATACGGGATACTTTTTCGTATCCGTAGCCACTGCCTTATAATAAACTCTACTAAACAGTGAGTAAACTGTTTCCCTACCTCACATATTTCTTAATTTATACTTAAAAAAAAAAACTAACAAATTCAGACCTCAAAATGTGATAACAGTTGCATCTAGAATTAAATTCGTCTTAACAGCATACAAATTTCTTGCTTTAATAATGACAAAATAATATAATTCACAAAGTCCTAAAATATTTTATAATTTTAATTTCTGATTGAAGGTGTACAATTATATTAATTATAATATTTCTACCTAATTTTATGCTGCACGATACATTGTTTTTATTTGGTGAGTTTTATTTATGTCAGTTATGAAAATTATTATTGCAGTTTAGGTTCTCCAACAGTTCTTTCACCTCATCACTTATCTTGGCTCTGCTTGTTAGAGCTCAGAGCATGTTTGCCTGATTCTGAGGTAGATTTCTATTTTTTTTTCTCTTTAATTAAGTTAAATAAGTTTCTTTTGAAGAATGTTAAGAATCAGTGAACAATATGCATACATAATGCTAAACTAAATATTTTATCATTCAGCTATTTAAAAGACTATTATTAAATTCACCTTTCAGATATATGATATAGGGTTAGTTATATTTAAAGTTTTACTGTTGTCAACATTGTCAGAACTTCTGTACATAATTAATTAAAATACATGAAAATTATTCAGTTACCTTACTTTTTTACCCAAATCACTCATATTTTGTTGTTAATTTGTGTTTAAATTTTGAGACTTGTGAAACTACTTGACAACTTTCAAACTGTCTTCAATCCTGATTAAAGAAAAAATTTAAGTGAGTTATGTTCACTGAAAAAAAAAATATGCTTCATTGCTTTTGTATTTTGGAAACAAATGATAGTTCTACAGGAATTTAATGTTGATTGTTGTTTTGTTTTTTAATATTATTGTAGAGAAATTTCATAGATCATTTGACTAAAGATGTAGATTTCCGTTTAACCCTGTTTCACCTAAAAGACATTGAAGAGGATGTTATTCAGGTATTAATTCACAAGTATATTTCTAATTGTTTTCGATTTTATTATTTTAGATGAAATGTTATATTATATAAAAAATGTTGTCATTATTTTAAACAGTTATGTTAATTAAATACAAAAGAAACATTTATTATAAACTTGATATTAAGCTAAATATTCTTATTGTTTTATTACATTTTATTAACTACAATCATGGTTAGAATTCTATAGAAGCTTGGAATTGTTTAAAATTTTATTTTGCTGGGATCATGAAAAAAGTGACTTTTAGAAAAAATATGATACTATATTTTAAAAGATAATCTTTAGCCATCATTGTTTGTGTAAAGTCCCTATAAGGATGAGATAAAATCTCTTAAATCCTATAAACCACAATGAGATGGTTTTTCAGGTGCCCTTCTTTCATCCCCACCATAGCTGATAGTGCAATGGCCATGGAGACACCACGGGATATATCCATTGGTCTTTAGCCATGACCTGAAATATCCATTGTTCCATTTCACCAGAAATTGAACCAAGTACCTTCAGGCTGACAGTCTAGCACTTTACTGCACAGCCTTCTGTCCCCCAGCCCATCATTGTAAGGCAATTCATTCTCGTCAGTTTCTAAATTGTATAGATTTTTTTAATGACTTTAAACTGTGACAATAAGATACACTTTGTTTTAAATTCACAGGAGTTGTATAGATTTTTTAAAAGAACTACTCTTAAAGTTTTTACAACTCAGGTGGACCCTAGTAATTCTGGTTTATCTACAAATGCCTTAAATGCCATTAAAAAGACCATTATAACATCGCCTGTTCTAGGTGACACTGTTGTGAGATCATTGATGGGAGTAAAAGAAAATTCTGAAAAAAAGACAAATGAAATCTTACAGGGTGAATTGAAAAAATTGAAATCAAACATTTTTTAGTGTTGTACTTTATAGCTCCTTATTAATTTAACAGACATAGATTAGATAAGTTTAGTTTTTATCAATTTACAATTTAAACAGGCTAATTAGTAATAAAAATATGTAAACTTTGTTTATGTTTGAATATTGAATGCATGTAAACATAATATTTACATTTTATTTACAGGTCTGTATATTGAATGCATGAATTATTTGCTAGACAAGATACAAGACACACAGAGCTATCCCAAAGATCATCTGTGGGGAAAATTATTTCAGATTCTATCATTTTATGATCCTGTCCCTTACTGGAATTACCTTCAGCTTCGTCAGCTGTTTTCACGTCTGCTTTCTATTGCTAGGGAGCATCAGATTGCACCAGAGACAATTGCTTCAGTTCTTATGGGAAGAAAATCACTTTACTTGTTGGATGAATTTTGCAAAATATTCCAAGAGGTAGCTTCTTAATTATTTCTTGTTTTTAATACTCTTTAAAAAATATGTACAATGAATACACTAGTAATTATGATAACATTTTTTTTAACCCTTAAAGTAAAATTATGTAATGAAGACCCATAACATCTTTTTATTTTTCCCCCCGATTTAAAAAAAAATATTATTAATTTTAATTAAGTTGTTTATTATGTAGATTTATTATTCTTTTTCCTTTCATTATTTTTTAATTGACTCTAAATTCTTCAATATCTAATTAGTTATAATTAGCAAATTAGCAAGATATGTCTAATTTTTCATTTGAAGAACAGAAGTAATCCTCTTTTTTCACACGCATCTCACATCTAAAATTCATCTGATTATTTTCATGAACAAGCATTTTTTTTTCCTGATTAAATATTGATGAATAAAAAAATTTTTTTTTAAATTAAAAGAAACCTGTTTATATATTTATTGATTACCTTTACTAATCCCTCCATTGAAAAACAACAACATACATTTCCACTTTATTTTATTCTTAGACATCTTTTACAATTACCAAGCTCCCATCAGAAAAATGTACAACAACACTGAGCGATGGTCAGAGAGTATATTTACAAATATTGACCAATCTAGACAGAGCAGTCTGTTGGAGAGATTTTTTTATTATATGTCACAAGCAGCGGGTTCACTTTTTGTCAGAAATACTGGTAGTTATTTTAATAATTCATTAAATTAGTAAAATAATTTCGTGTAGATAAAATCTATAAACATTGTTGATCTCATTAAAGAAATTTACGAGTAAAATTTAAAATAATACTTTTTTTAATTTATCAGGACCTGAGCTTGTCTCTGATAAAATCTGGACAGTTTATGGAGCTTCAAGACTTGGTTAGCTATCCTGAGCTCCAGCCACTCAAATCAGCTATTCTTCTAATGGGCTGGTCTCATTGTGTGACATCTTCTGAAGCAAGAACTCTTTTGGACATTTTGTGGGATGGCTCAGTATGTCGGAAAATAATATTTTTTTTTTTTTAAACTTGAGTCCATCTCTCTTTTATTAGTACAGCATTTGAAATAAAAAAAATGGCATTCAAACATTTTGATTGCCTTTTTACTATGGCCTTAAAGTTTTTAAACTTTCCGTTTATGGATTATCAAGTCCCAATAAGGATGAGATGCTGTTCTCTCGACCATCTAAACCGCTTATTAGACAGATTTTATCCTCTCCAAGAGTGCAATGGACCCAAACCTAGAGAATGGACATCAGGCTAACTACCAAAGTTCTACTAACTCACCTTTCTATTGATAAAAGCCCAGTCCACTTCTCTAAAAACATTTTTATTTTGATTTTAAAAAAAGTTTTTTTATGGATTCCTATAATTCTGTTATACTTGTTATGTAAATATGTTTACGGAGTTGTACTGCTTATGATGCAGTAAAAATTAAAATATGATCATGAGAACTAAGACTCATAAAGTAAATAATAAAAGTTACATCAACCTAATATATATCTTACTGTCCATTAGGAAGACCATCAGTGTCCTGTTCTTTCATCCGGTTGCAGAAAATTGGCTTATCACCTGGAATTAATACAGTGGTGTCTGGAAAGAGCGAAGTGAGAATGTATATATATCACATTGTTAAATGAATATGCCAGATAAATCACTTACACATAAGAGTTGCCTGGAAAAAGGTTACAGCAGTACTCATGCTTAAATGTTTTGCATTTCACACCAGGCCACTGTTATTAAGTTCAGAATCAAGCCAGTCACTTCAGTCTACACAACTGCTTCAGGGTCTTGAAACTCAGTCAGTCCTTCATATGCTGTATCATTCAACTAGTCTCAGCTCTATTGATCATGCAGAAGTTTTACAGCTGCTGAGCCAGGTGACTACAGACAAAAGTAAGTCCTTGATAATGTTGGCAAGAAGTAAGTCCTTGATAATGTTGGCCAGAAGTAAGTCCTTGATAATGTTGGCCAGAAGTAAGTCCTTGATAATGTTGGCCAGAAGTAAGTCCTTGATAATGTTGGCAAGCTTTATTTTTTTCAACTTTCCAGTGTACTGTTTATCTCAATTTTTTTTTTAGTGAATGTTTTTATAATCTAAGAAGTGGACATTTTTGGGAAATTTAAATGTTACCCATTGTGTGGGCAGTTTGGGTGTTTGTTGTTTGACTAGCATACTGACAAAAAAGAAACAACCAAGGATAGTTCCACAGTAAAAATAAGAATGTTTGATGATGAATACTTAAACATTTCAGAATAGTAATGGACATAAAATTGCTAGATAGACACATGAGGAACTCATCTACCATCATAATTTGTCAGTTATTGCTGGGCACAGGGTCAAAACCCATTGGGTACCTATATGTCATTAGGCAAAATTTTGCCAGCACATGGTAATAAGAATAAACTACATCATGTGAGCCAAATCATGTCTTATGGCTACTGACTATGGTGGGCAGTACCTACCATATCCCATCATCTCTTTAAGACCTCCACACATTGTAAGCAACCACATATGGCTATTGATGTATTTCTCTAAAAAATGTGTGCTAGAGAAATGTAAACTACGGACTGATAAATTTAAAAAAAGAAAACCCAATGCTGTAATACATGTATGAATTTGACCTCGTTGGTTTAATGTCAATAATAGTCTCTTCCGTTTGTTGTATTTTTTGTTTAACACATTTTCATAAGAAATCCTTTTAAAGTAGCGAAACACTTTTAAGTTTGGATTTTTTTTTAATATGTAGGCAAAGAGCAAAGAAAAAAAACTGTAACATTTCAAGATGAATCTAAAGAAACAGAAAGCATTAACATTGAACAGCAAAAAGATCTTGCAATCTTTAGAAGTTATTGTGCTATTAAGAATGTCATGGATAGTCTGCTATTTTGTTTCACAAACTACGAGCAAAAACTGATGAATCCTGTACATATCAAGTGCACAGTGAAGACCAAAAGCCTAGACCAGCATTTCCTTGGTGACCATCAGATCAGTTCAAGTGAAGGTGAAGACTCATCGAGTCCTTACACCCCTCTTCTTAAAAATGCCAGTGAAATAGACGGTGGTGCTGACACTTTTATCTCCTCCTATTCTAGCTCCGTAACTAAGAAACTAAAAGAAGCAAGAGACCATTTAGCCCGCATTCAACCCTTGACTCTCAGACTTGAAGTATTAGAAAATATATTTTCTCTCATTTTTGTCTCCCACGAAGACCTTCAGGATACCATAGACTTGGAGACTGATGATGATAATGATGATATTAAAAACAGCAGTTTAGACAACCTGGGCAGCCTTGACCTTAACATTTCTGTTATCTCAGAGGAAGAATCAGCACCGAAAGCATCTCCTGGGAAAAATTCTAAAGGCGCAGAAGGGATGCTTAAACTCTCACCCGCACAGATGGGCTCCTCCTGTCATGATTATGATGCTCCTTTTATGGATCCATACAGTCAGCCCTTGTATGAATCAGTCCCTGAATCCTCTTATTTTACTCTTAGCAGCGAACAACAAAAGAAAGCGGATGAATATTGTAAGCAGAGATTAGAGAACACACTGCTGAGTAGGAAGAAGAGAAAGAGGAGAAGATCCAACTCAGAATCTTCTCCAAATATATTAGTGGGATTCCTTGCTAATGAGTATTTAGTTAGAGATATCCTTCATTTGCTTAAAATGGCAATCAGTGATTTAAACGCAGCCAAATTCTCACTCAACAGTAAGTCATCATCTGCTGTTGCTTCCAAGGATTTCAAGACCTCCAAGCAAAAACTTGTGGATGCAGTATTAGAGTCTGCTCTGCAGGCAAACCTGCAGACATCCATCCAGCCAGAGCAACTTGTTCAAAGGACAATTAAACTGACTCAGGCCATTCATGAGGCTTGGTGGAGATTCCAGCTAGTTGCCCATGATGCTATTCCCAGAGAAGCTGGCCAGATTTTACCAGAGAGGGTGATTATTACTGACAGTGAGATACACTTTTTGCCAGCTTGTGATACTCAGGTTTATCCAGCAGATAAAGGTAGGTTTTCTTATTATAACACACAATTTTTTTTTTCAAATTATACCTTTAACTAATATTCAGCTTGGATAATTTGTGCCGATTTTCTTCTAATTGCATCAAGTCCAAGAAACTTCCAGTAAAGATGACACCAGAGGAAATTCTGTGGGCACCTACTCTGTCTTTTCTCAGTCAAACATAGTCATGAGAATGATGGCTTCTCCTGATAGTCTGTTGGTTCATAGCCTGATTAAAGGAAGTCCTTCACAAGCCGCTGAAGTCATCAAGGTAAATGATTCTACTTAAGACCTAGAAGCAAAGGTTACAAAACGCCAGGAAAAGTTATATATTCTCGACTTGTGTGCTTCACAATTTACTCTTTTTTTTTTACCTTTTGGTAAAAAAAAAACTAAAAAAAATTAAATTGGAAATTGATTAAAAGTAGGAATAGCTTTTCCAACCACATCTGAAATCCAGCTTGTTGTCTCAAGTTAAATACTAAAATCAAAATTTTGACAGAAATGAGTAAAGTTAGGTCTAAAAATAAATTGTACAGATTCACATGTTTTTGTTTAAAAAAATTAAAAATGTAAATATATGCAGCAAATAAATTTTCTTATTAATAAGGGAATATTTCTATACTAATGTTAGAACAATATTTAAATAAAAACAAGCAATTAAGCCTGTTCCATTCTGGACACAGGACGTGTTAGCGCATTTTCATGTTATGTATCAGTACGTTTGTTAGCTTTCAGTAAATATTTGTAAATTTTGGAAATGTTTATAAATTCAATTGTGTAATGCATACATCTGTAAAAAAAAAATTATAAAGACGTTTCTTTATATTTGAAAAAAAATTATTGTCTCTTAAATCTAACTACAAGTGGTTTGTGGTTACTGAAATAGGACTCATAATTGAAAACATTCGAAATTATAGTCATTTAATCGTCCGAAAACTCCGTCAATTGTTGCATAGCTCTGATACTTTCAATTAAACTCAGAACACAAGCTTACTATTTCATTTGATGAGTTTCTTAATAAATCTTGGTGAAACTACGTGCTGCAGTATTTCGCACCAAATGAATGGGTTATTGAACGTACAAGGTGTATATATAATATATAAGCCCCTTAGGAGCCCTGAAGCCCGGCCCTCAGAGGTCCTATCGCGAAATGAACTTTTGATGTACGCTTGGCAGGCCAAGACCTACAAAATGATATATACATCATGGGTCTAGGACTTATAGTTGCTGAGATCTAGGGTGATGACAGACAGACAGGCAAAACGGGGACAATAGAGCATTTTTTTTCAAAAATGCTCTAAAAAGAACGATATTTAAATAAAAAATATAGTTAGACTATCTAACCTAAAGCGAGGGGTTTGTCTGGGTACTTCAAAAGCAGAAAGGAGAGCTGCATACTCATATCCTTTCCTGCTACAATAATTGTTTTATGACAAGTCCCACTCTTATTCACATTTTTTTTGTCCCCGTTTTGTCTGTCTGTCTGTCCGTCCGTCTGTCTGTCTGTCCGTCATCACCCTAGATCTCAACAACCATAAGTCCTAGACCCATGATGTATATATCATTTTGTAGGTCTTGGCCTGCCAAGAAATGACTTTTTTCCATTTCGCGATCTGACCTCTCAGGGTCGTAAAAGGGTCCTTATAAAGTACCGTTTTTTACTATATAAGCTATATTAATAATGGACCGCCCTATATCTCAGCAACCATAAGTCCTAGACCCATGATGTATATATCATTGTGTAGGTCTTGGCCTGCCAAGTGTACATCAAAAGTCCATTTCGCGATTTGACCTCTCAGGGCCAAAATATAAGAGTTTTTTATGTACCGTTTTGCTTATATTTTAAATATAAATAATAAAAGCTAATCAAAGGGGCGTAATCATTATTTATTTTTGTAACAGTTATTCAACATGACTTACTTCCCGTACTTTATATAAACATTCAACAGTTGACGGAGTTTTCGGACGATTAAATGACTACAATTTAGAATGTTTCAATTATGAGTCCTATTTCATACATAACATGAAAATGCGCTAACACGTCCTGTGTCCAGAATGGAACAGGCTTAATTGCTTGTTTTTTACTGTTAGTACACACTCAGTAATTTCACTAAGTATTTTACTGTATGTTTAATTTATGTTTTATTTAAAAAGTTTAATTTCTTAAAGTTAATGGAATTTCAAAAATAAAATTGTTGTACAAGTTTATGTAAGATAAATTTTATTAAGGGTTAATTTTTTCTATGAAACATCAAATCGTTAAGGCTTTACATTATTAGCACATCCACGCTAGGGCTAAAAATGTTGATTCGATTCTTATAATAAATATTTCAAGTTTAGTGTATATTAATAAACGTTTACACAAAAGTTGAACCCATGATGAAAAGCATAAAACCGTTCATTTTATTTGTGGAAAAACTAGCAGTTTCTTCCCTGCCTTTCGAAAAAAAATTATTTTTTATTTTATTAGGTTTTAAATCTAGCCCAGATAGTAGAGAGGGGATCAAAAGTCAATCACCAAAAATTAAAAGTCAAGTATGTTTATTTTTTTTAGTTATAATACATTTATAGAAAATTTACCCAGCTTTAAATGGGTACCCGACTTTAAGTTGGGGGAGTAAAGGCGGCTGGTCATCGTGCTAACCACACAATCCCTTTATATGCAGAGGTTACTGAAACAGGTGAATTCTACACTTCATCTGCCCAGATGAACCCTTTTTCATTTAAGAAAGTTAAAAACAAAATTTACATTTATGAAACATAAATTTGAAACTAATGAAAAATACTCAAACATGCTTGGGTACAAATAAGTACCACTTCTTTATTGCACAAAGTGCCTTGCCTAACCTAGCAAAGATATTTAGGAATAAGGATTATTTAAAAAAAAAAAACACTACATTTTTTTTCTCTCACTGACAGCCTGTTGTGCAATGTCATGGTAAAGTAAAAAAAAAATCAAATCGGAAATTCCTTCCGAATGGATCAGTTGTATGTATAACTAACAAAGTAGAGCAGTGCTGCTTAAATCATGTATACAATTGTTACAACTAATTATTTGTATTAGGTATTTTTCTCCACAAAGTATAGTATCAGTATTGCTTTAATAAAGCTTTTTTTTTTTCTCTCTTAAAATTTGAAATAAGCAACAAATGCAATTGTCTAGGTCAGTGGTTCTCAAAGTTTGGTATGCGACCCACTGGTGTGGGCTGTGGATGATTTTACTGGTGGAGCGTGACAAAAAATAGTTAAAATGAAATGCTTGAGAATCTATATATATATACATAATCACAACTCTATTGCTCTATGTGTCTCAAAACTAAAAGTTTGTAAAATCTGCAAAGTAAAAGGGAAAAATCTAAAATACAATTAATAACGCTTTTACTCTCTTTCTTTTGCCGTAGTTTTTACTTTGCAGCTCGGCTGCAAAAACAAAACAGATTTTATTTATGGTGAGTCGTAAAACCAAAACTGATGTCATGGGGGGGGGGTCCCAAAGTGTAAAAGTTTGAGTACCACTGGTCTAGGGAGTCTTTGCTAGTGCTTTTCTGTGGCAGTCCTAATTTGACTTTTTATACATGCAAACAAAGGATGTCTCTTTGTTTCTACACATTTGTAGTTGGTCATGTGATAGGTAATAATTTAAATATCACTTACCTAAAATAAAAGAATTACAAAACTTAAGCATGATTCTGTCTGCTTATGTTAACATTTTTAAATATATTTCTGTTCTGCCATGTTACAATGGTTAAAGTGTAATACAGTATTTATTATACTTGATCACAGGCAAAACATTATTATACTTGATCACAGACAAAACATTTTATTATACTTCATCACAGACAAAACATTTTATTATACTTGATCACAGACAAAACATATTATTATACTTGATCACAGACAAAACATTTTATTATACTTGATCACAGACAAAACATTTTATTATACTTGATCACAGACAAAACATTTTATTATACTTGATCACAGACAAAACATATTATTATACTTCATCACAGACAAAACATTTTATTATACTTGATCACTGACAAAACATATTATTATACTGATTGACAGATATTTGTAATTATTGGGTTATTAGCAAAAAAATAAATACAATGTATTACATTTTTCTTTAAAAAAAACCCACTAACCTGGCATGGCTTATTTCTATCTGCATTTACTTGGTGAAACTTCAGGAGCACAGTGATGTGTTGGTCTGACATATGGAATTAAGAAATGATATCTTATTACTTCATATTGTTTTTTTTTTTGTTTTATGTTTGGGTGCTAAAAAAAACACTGAGAAATCATTTCCCTGTTAAAAATTATGTGTATGGTTAATGAGAGTTAAGTAGTTACAATTAAAGTTGTGCAGTTTCACAACATTCTTGAACTTGATGTTAGTTAATACATGTATGTTTTATTTTTTTTTTTTTTTGTTGCTCAGTTGTTTCAGTTGTCAGAGAAAACTTCAGAGTGTTGTGAAGTTACCTTCTGTGACCTGTACCAAAGCAGCGCCAGTAAAATCTGGAACCTGGAGACTGAAGGCAGAGACTTAAAGCAACATCCTACAAAAGTGGGCAAACGGAGTGTCAAAGCCTTATCCAAAGCTGCTGCTGTTGGCGTGGCCACTGCCAGTCTTTCAAACATTGTGGAAGACCTGCTGTCAAAGCCTTGCTTGCCGCCGACTCCTAAACCAAAGGCTTTAGGCAGCAGAGAGACATTTAACCAGCTGTTTCACGTGGACTCCTGCTCTGCAGTGTTGTTGGATCTACTTTGCACTGCCTGCCACAGCTGGGACACATGCAGTAACATGCTGGACATCATTAAAACGAGAAGCAAGTTTCTTGGACCAGACACATCACAGTCTTCATCTCCAATTCATGATCTCACAGATTCCCCAGAGCAGAGCTCAGATCCTGCAGAATCTTCTTCTTCTTCAGCCTCACCAAAGTCTAGTAAAATTATCAACCTCCCAGCTAGTAAGCAATCTTTACTGGGAATAAAGGACTGCCATCAGTTTATTTGGAATCTTTATGAATTACTTCACATTGGTGACCATCAGCCCTCTCGTGGTCACCAGCTTGTCTCTCAGACTCTTCAGCACCACATCCACTCAGCATTCTCATCATTTGATCTCAGCAAGTTACGGAGCTTGAACATTTCTTTGATGGAAATACATCGCGCTGTTGACAATGTCCTGCAGACTTTGATTGGCTCAGTGAAGGCTCACCAGATAGACATTGCAGTGGATGAACAAGGATCTTCGCCATCTCTGTCTTCCAGGGGAAGCACATCAAGTTGTAAGTAGTTCTGTTTTTTTTTGTTGTTTTTTTTAAAAAAAAAAGATTGTATGTTGTAGCTTAATAAGTAAAAGTGAAGATTTCATTAAGATGTACATGAATACCATCAATGCTAATTAAATTCATTTCTCAAGCAGCTTGGCATATTAGGGGATAATGTATGCACAATGGTTACCTGCCTTTACTTTCCCAACTAAATTCATAAGTCAGGTATTTATTTGTAGCTGCATGAAGTTATTGTTGACTCCAGTACTTAAATAAAAATGTATCACTCACTGGAGCTTGAGCCCAGAACTGTAATGTGAACTGTTATGCAGTCTACCATCTCCTTCCCAAACTTATTATACTAAGAGTACGACCATTAAAAAAAAAAATAAAAAAACAGGTTCATCTAATTAATTTCAGTAATTAATTTCAGTACTCTTGACATTTAAGAAAAATAAAATGTAATTACATTGATAATTCACATTTAACGAATGAAAAAATGTATCTTAAGTTTCTGGAAGTACAACAGGAAGCAACACATCTGTAACAAAAACACCTTTTAAACAACCTACTGAGGATAATCCTCTGCATGCCTCTATCAAATATCTGATGTATATCATGGAGAAATATGCACCTGGAGCAGGTCTGACTTGTCTTCTACACAGGTAAGTCATGATTTTCTGATGATTCAGCAGATTTTTAAAAAATTAGTTTATATTGGTGAGAGTAAAATTTCTGGTGTAAATGGAAACTTCTAGACCATTTATATTGTCAGTGCTTAGCTTCACAATGAATACGTAAATCAGTTTTTATACATTGAAAATATGCTATTGTAATTAACCATTCCCTTAACAGTAGTGCAGAATGTTTTATTTCTTGGACATTTTTTTGGACAAGTTTTAATATTTTTCAAAGCCGTTTCTTTAATGACCTATTTTCTTCTTGAGCTTTTTTCATGATTAACTACTGTTGTGATAATGATTAATGTTAGGCCAGGAATCAGATCATTTTATTTTACTGCCAGAAAGTTATTTTATAGTTTTATTATTGATTTTGTTTTTGTAGATTGTGATTTCATTTTGTTATACTTCCTTTAATCTTTTTTTGTTTATTAGCGCCTTAATCTCACTTTTTGTATTTCCTTCATTTCTTCATAAGCTATATGATACTGGTCCAGGAAATATTACAACAGACAGATTTTCTGTGAATCACTTCCAGAAGTAGTTTTGAAATGCAATAAAAAAAAAGACATAAATTAACTAGTCCTTTTTTTAACACTCTGATTGCCGTAGTATCTTTAGCATATAGTGTTGATGGTAAAACTGTTTTATTATATTTTACAGTAAGACTTCATCAGTATTCAAAAATTATTTGCTTAGTCTTTACAAACATGTAAAAGAAATGTCACATCTTGTTGCAGAGTCTCAGGAAGTAACAAAAGGTAAGATGCATTATAAGCAGGGCTCGATTTACCGCCGGGGATGCTTGCCCTGGCACTGGTTTATTCTTAAATCGAGCGCTGATTATAAGGATGCCTGTTTGAATGCAAATACTGTTTTTTTTTTAAATTGCATGGAAATAAATATTTTGTATTAAATTCATATAACCCTTAAATATATAAATTAAAAAAAAAATTTTTATTAGACTGCGCTTATTATTTTACCTAAAAAATTATTAATTACGGACTGTATTTTTTTAAACTAACCAGATTTGAAAAAAAACTATTTCAAAGTGCTAGAGGAAGGCCCTATCACAATACTCGGTCGTCTAATGTTTGTTAAAAAGATGCCACCTGCAAGGTGAGTTTTTTTTAACTCAAATAAATTTTTTTAATCATAAATCTGAAAAGTAAAATCTTAAAAGTCATTGTAAATCAAGAAATAAACAAACAATACAGTTTGATGACATGTTTTCAAAATACCTAATATGTTAAATATACATTATATTTATAAATACTTTATATTTTAAATATACATTTATATATATAATTTTTTCATAATTATATATTTAGATTTTCCACTCAGAATTATAAGTTAAACTCTAAATCTTTTCATACTTTTTCTCTGAATTATTTTGACAATGTTAAACTTATTTAATAATGCTTTGGGACCTGTATTCAACGATGCTCTACTACTCTTATTCCATTGAGCATTATTTGCACATTAAGAATAGCCATTTAACACTGTTTTGTTTAGCCCAGTCATTTCTTGGAACATCCTTCTGTGTGAAGGTCGTGTCTGACTGTATTCAAGATGTTTGTGCTTCTTTTTTTTTTTTTAAATCTTGACTTTTTTAATGATGTTAATATCCTCTTCAATATTTTGTTGTGAAGTCCCTGTAAAGGATGAGATGAAATCTCTTAGATCCTATAAACCACTAATGGGACGGTCTTTATGGTGCCCCTTCTTTCATCCCCACCATAGCCGATAGTGCAATGGCCATGGAGGCACTACGGGAGATATATCGGGAACTTGAGCCAAAAGACCTGAAAAATTTCCTTGGTCCTCAGTGGGGATCAAACCAGGTCCCTTCAGTTCGACAGTTGATCGCTCTACCGCATGACCATCTGTCCCCTTTCAATATTTTGTAGATCTAGTTATAATTAAAAATCATTATACATGTATTATTTTTTTATATTAGTGCTACAAAGAAATTCTTGATTGTCTTATGAGTTTTGTTTTTTTTTCTTTTTAGATTGGAAGCTGTGGCTGGAAAGTTGAGTTTAAATTTGACGCACACAATTGTGTACAGCTGCTGTCCTAAGATACCCAGTAAACATCCCCCATTAAAGCCACACACAGGTTTGTTATTCTACTTAATGAGCTTTCTAATGATACATCTCATTTTAGTGTAGAATTTCACATATGCACACACTAATAAATATATGTTTATGAATGTGTAGGCCTCTTAGTCTTGTAATATACATATGCATATCGGCTTATTTATCTAGATACATGTATATTTCTGTGTCTCTATATATAGTAGAATGCTAACATATTTCTTAAGTGATGGTAAAAGTGTAAACTACAATTATTTTTTTTCTAATTATTAGAAACTCTTAGATAGATGGTAGCAAACTGGTTTTCTTAATATGCTTTTAAATATTTTGTGCATACATGTGTTTTTATTTGGGTGATGAAATATACTTATCTTAGCAACACCAGTAACTTTAGTATTCCATGGTGCCACCCTTCCCCCTAATGCAATATGTGTATCTGTTACTTGGAAACTTAGTAAATGCCACCTTTCTGAATTCTTGATTATACATTGTTGAATCAGGCATATTTTACGTTTTTAACTTAAAATGTGTTTGATTTCTATTTTTTTTTTAAAAGCCTGGATAAAAAAATAATATTTTAACAATACAGTTATTATTAATTACTGTCAACTATTTCTTTTTGTATAGTTTATTTTATTCACACAGTAAAACTTGTGATAGTAAATATTTAGAAAATTTTGCAGATACTTCACGTCCATTATACTCAACCAAAGTCTACAACTTATCACAGAAAACTGATACAGAATCTAAGGAATCTATCTCTCACCCAGAAGATCTGGTTCAGAAAATATTGTCTGAATTTCTTGCAATCATGGAGGGTAACCCAACTTTTATAAATAATGATTTTTAAATTCTTGTAAATTTTTATTGATTTCATTTACCTTATTTTGTTGAATTTAATTTTACGCTATGCATCAGAATCTCTTTTTTGAAATTTCTATTTAAGAGATATCTAAGCAACAGAGTGCAACAGGAGTCTTTGATGTGACCTGTGCCAAATACTTTGTACAGCAGAAAACTTTTGCCACTTTGACAGAAGTGGTTAAGAGCCTTCACAATGTGGACTTGAAACTTCTAAAAACCAATGAAGAAAAGTTATGCTTTTTAATTAACCTTACCAACTTGATGATAATACATTGCCATCTTTCAAATGTGAAGTCCAGACTTGAGGTGAAAATTCAATTTTTAAAAATCTTTTTGCTTCTGATTGAATTTACCACTTTTATTGCAACTTTTAAAAATAACTATTTTATATTAAAAATTTTAACTGCAATTTAATTTTTTTGTGTCCAAAGTGTCAGGATGATGAAGAAGAAATATTGGACTTGTATCCATTAGCTGCAGCAGACAATTTAACCTACTTTAGCAGTTTCTCTTATCAAATAGGCCAACTGGGTTTTGTCAGGTAAATGAAAGTCATTTTCAGAGCTCATACGCGTTATGGAAAAGTGGATAAACTATGGAGTTTAAAAATTAAATTTCCAGGCTATGGAAAACCCCACTGAAAAACATTTCACCTATGGAAAAAACTATGGAATTAGAAAATGTACTTTAGGCCAGGGCATTGTAAAATATTCTTGCACTTATTGTGAAAGGGGGGTGGGGGTAAATGGGAGGCTGGGAACCATGCACACCCTTGAGACTTTTACGTAACACCTTGAGGAGTGGGGATGCTTATGGTTAGTGCACTGTGACTGGGAATTGTGAACAATATAATGGGTGAGGAGGTAAAAATCAGTTTGCAAATGCCTGCGAAATAAGTGTGTCATTTGGTGGCTTTTTTTTATACTTAGGCTTGAGCATCTGTCATTATTTTCTCATCAAGTAAATAATTAACCTAAATTGGGTGAATTCTTTGTTTTTTTTTAAAAGTTCTTTTTTAAAGTTTTATTATTTATTGTCACTTAAAAAATGACTATGACAAAACATGTAGGCTACAGACCTACTGTACATGTAGGCCTACTAAACAATCAAGCTATCACTTTAATAAGTTCTTTAAGAAAAACCAGCAACACAAAATGCTACAAACCAGACCATTGTAAATGCCCATTAAAAGTTAAAAGTAAGCCATGAGGACATGGGTTTTGCACCATGTCCTCAAAGCTGCAGTTATACAATTTCACTTTTAGTACATTATTCTAGAAATTTTACAATCTCTTAATGATGTAACATATATAAATTACAAATTAATTTCTGGATAGTTTTAAAAATGGAAATGTACTAAAAAAAATACAAAATTTAGCAATCAGCCATTGTTGAATTAAGTAAAAAAAATTAATGGACCAAAAAATAGCAAAGGATAAAAATTGTCACAATTACTAGAAAAAAAAGAGTGAAAATTATAGTTGTTCAGATAATTTACATTTCTTTTGGTTTTATGCAGAAATTAAATGTTTATTGATTTGACTAATCCACACACATATATATATAAATAATATGAAAGCACATATATATAAATTATACCTACAGAATTTTGTTTTCACCTTTGGAAAAACTCTGGAATTCCCTTGGAATTTCAGGTTGACAAAAGTGTATGAGCCCTGCACTTTGATAGAGGATTTTTAATGCTGATGGAACAATGATGTCATCGTAACTTACACAGAAAAATGCTTAAAGTTTTGAAAAGATCTGAAAAAAAAAGTAATTGCATGTATTAATTTCTGAACTTTGCAGTTTGTTTGACCTACTAACCATCATTGGACATGATGAGCTGCATCCTACAGCTCAGTGGGAAAATTTGCTTGAATCCAGAAAATTTGGTTAGTTGAACTACATATCTGATAGAAACTTATAAATTGACCTGTTCACAAAAAAATATTCTTAAATTACATTTGCTTAAAACATTTAGAGACATAATTTTTTCCCCTTAATATTATATTTCAGTTCTAAGTGCAGATGATCCATGGAAAAAATTCGCCCCACTTCCGGAACCAAGAATATTGTTTGCTATTAATACTGGGTGTAATTCATCTCCACCTCTAAAGGTTTGAAAAAAATTGTAACTCTTCTATTCTATTTACATTGTATATTTGAAGAAACAAAAATATATTTTGAGTCTTTAATAGCATTATAGCTTTACTTCAGACTATCAGCTATTTCAGGTGTTATTCTTTGTTGAGTTGTTTCTTTATGTACAGCTTAATAAACATGTAACATGCTTTTTATTCTTAATTCTGTAGGTTTTTCAGCCCAGCACTGTGATGTCACAGCTGGAGTTGGCCATGAAAGAATATTTATCCCACACGGTTTTTGTATCAGCAGAGAAAGAAATGGTGAGTGGTTTGGTAGTAATAATAGGACATAGGTAACTCAATAGTAGAATTGTAAAAATGATTTTAATAATCCAACAATGCTTAGTTACATATCCCATTACTGACTGAAATTTTTTTTAAATCTTTTATTTTGCGACAAAATGTATAGAAAGACTGAGGTAGTATGTAAAATTATAGACAATGAAAATGATATGTAAGAATGTTTTATAGTCCATCAAGTGTCATCCAGAGAATCCAAAGTTGTCAAAATATTATATTCCATTAATGGGTGGGATTTATTTTAAACTCTCCTGTTCTTTGAAAAAATTGTATAAAAGACCGAGGGTGTAATAGTTTGTAATAATTCAAAGTTGTTTAATTATACATTCCATTACTGACTGGGAATTTCATTTTTTTATTCTGTGAAAATTGTACAGAAACACTTAAGGACTTAGTTTTTTTGTTTTTTTTGTGTGTGTGACTTTGTGGCACTTTGGTGTGAGCCTGATCTGCATGCTACAGAATCAGTCACCCGCCCATGTCATCTAGGCCTATTGCTATGGTGAGGATAAAAGGAAAGACTACAAAAACCAACCCATTATTAGTGTACAGGATCAAGAGATAAACATCTCATCCTTACAGGGACTTGAAAAATTGTTTATAGTTTTTTTTTAGTTAAAGACTTAAGGCTCAACCCATAAACATTAATGCAATATTTTATTTAGCATATTTCCTAAAAATCCTAGTTTTTCATATACACAGGTGTTTTGTACATTCCTGAAAGAAAAAAAAAATTTTTTATTTGATGTTTATCAGGTTTGTGTCCCTGAGCTTGTGCTATGGTCAGAGAAATGGTTTGTTGAACAGTCACAGAAATGTAAATCTAGAAGTTTGTTGTGCTGGCTACTGGATTACGTAAATGCCGAGAAACAAATACAGCTTCGTCAACTTTTAAAACTGGATGATGAAAATATGGGTAAATATTTATCAGTGTAAATTATTTTTTAACTCTGTGTGTGTTTTAATGAAAAAAAAAAGCTGCAAAAATCAGTGGCTATCCCTGAAACCATAATATCCATCGATCTTGTGAACTCGACTCAAACGCAAATGGTACAGGGTTCAATCTGGAGTGGAGATGAGTCACCAAGTCTATGAGCCCACAGAAAGGTTATATGAAAGCACAACAGATATATGTTAATTTATCCATTCATTCCCCCAACGACCACATCAGTATAAGGGTATAAATATTTTTTTTGAAAATCATATTTTTAAAATTATAAAATAAGCTTTCAAGACATTGTAAAAAATATAGTAATGAATTAAGGAAGGATAGATTCAGAAATTATATATACATACATATACCACTTTTAAGGAAAAAATGCAGATTTCTCATGAATATTATTTATTTTCCTACATGGTAATGTTATTTTTTCTGGTGAAAAAAGATTTTTTTCTATTTTAATAAATATTGTTTTCCAACTTTTTTTGTCCTTACTATATTATAAAAGTTTGTCTTGCCAAGCTTTAAAAATGGACTCGTAAACATGGCTTTAAAATGGGGGTTCCTCGGGTCAAGGCAGATTTATTCAAAATGTGGGCATTTTATAATGATAAAAATTGTATATATATACATTTTTATTAGATAAATCCACCCTTTGCTACTTTAAAGAGCTCTTAACTATTGTAATTAAATGTGTAACATTAAACTCTGTATCATTAATGTAACTACATGCAAAAATATATCAACTAGTGAAGGAAAATATTTTGTAACTAATCAGCAAAATTATTGGCTCTTATTGATTTAGATCTTTTATTGCTCTTTCTAGCCATGGAAGAACTGCCCTTCCAGATTGATGTGGATTACTTTGACAACACTTTTTCATTCACATTTGACATCCATCATGTCAAAATAGGTCAGTCTGACCCAGTTAAGCCCAAAAAGCCTAGAGCATCAACCTATCCATTCACCAACTCCTATGAAAAATCTGGTCAAAGCTGGAGTTTGAAGTTGCCCATGTACAACCTGACACCAGTGACACTGGAGTATGTCAAGCAGGACTCACTTCTTGTGGCCACCATGGTCAGTTTAGTTTGTGCAGATAATCTGGATAATATTGAGCAACAGTTCACTGATGACCACTTCAATCAGCCTGAACCGTCACTGGCTGGGCCATATCACGAGCGCTTGCTTCGATCTCAGAGGTCCTCCTCTGATATCAGCCTTGTTGATATCAGAAGCTACCGCTATCAGCGTCTCACTGATGACTACCCTATACTGCAGCGCCACCTGCTTCACTACATTCTGCCTTTAGCTGGAGCAGTTAATTCAGAGCTGTTGGATTGTAGAGAGCCGATTTTAAAATTTGTTACCAATGACATTGGTGACCAGGTGAGCTATTATAGTAGCTAAAGCTAATAATAAAATTGTACATCACTTTTACTGAGTAGAACTTTGTTTATTGTCCAGGTAAATAAAATGTACTACTTTGCATTTTTATTCCAAGAAATGTGCTTTCATTCTAAATTTCTTGAACCACTAGTCAGTAATTTTATTTTGACATTTTTTTGTGTGTATTATGGCGTGAACGTTAGAGTGAGTAAAACTAATTGTTGTCTATCAAACAAAAATGTATAATAAAATATATTTATTTTTATTTATTATGGTGCGTGTACCACTTTTTGTGTAATTGTAATATTTGAATGAGAAGTATTTTTTTAGGAACTTGTTTTTTTTTATATATATTTTTTTTATTTGTTTATTACTATAGTTATTTTAAAAGATTACTCCAAAAATGCTTAATTATTTCTTATTGGTATAATTTATCTGAAGTACAATTAGTAATTAATTCTCATGTATTAGCACATATTTTGGCTTATTAGTATAACTTGATAATTAAAATTATCAATAATGTTGTCTATTGGCAGGTTAAACTGTGCATGTTCAGCTTACCAAACAGTGTGCAGTTTCAATGTGTTATACAAGACATGGCCAACCAGCTGCTAATAGCCAAAAAGTGGACAGAAACTTTAAACATCTTGAGAAGTTTGCCATCCAGTGTGTTTGATGATCACATTCACCTACAGATATTACATGACTTTGTTCTCAGCTGCTGGGCAATAAATCAAAGCAAAAAGGTTTTTTTTTTTTATTTATTTATTCAAATAATATTACTTTTGTACTTATTGCAAAGCAAAATAAAAAATTGTAAGGTTCCCCTAGCCCTGACGGGCCATCGGGGCAGAGGAAGTGTAGAATTCATCTGTTTCTATAACCTCGGCAAATGAAGGGATTGTGTGGTTAGCACAACGCCCAGCCGCCTTTACTTCCCCAGCTTAAAGTCAGGTACCCAATTAAAGCTGGGTGGACTTGTGGGATGACTTTGAAACAAATTTCACCTGGAAAAATTTCCATGGTTCTCACCAAGGATCGAACCGAGGACTCTACACCATTCGACCATCCGTCCCACCAAAGTAAAATAAACTTATCCCTTATTAACATCTCTCATACACTGTGGTTATGTATTCTTTATTATTTCATTTTAAATTATTTTTACTTCTTTCAGCCTAATCAGTTATCTCAAATTGTTGATGGACTAAGGACATATTACAACCCATGTATGCAGGCTAGAACCATCCTGACCATTTGTGATGTTTTACCTATAAATGTCAGCCAGGACTTACTAGAAATGTGTTTAACTTTATTAGACAAAGAGTCAGGATTGTGGCTGGCAGTAAACAATAAGTTTCAACTGTACAATCTGTACTGCAAGGTAGGCTATTGATAATAAGGCTTCAGCTAATTTTTCGGCAAACACAGTCTTAATACCTTGACTAATACTTGATGTTAAGGACCAGTGATCCCCTACAGTTTTTGAAAGACAACTAGTACATGTATTCATGCTATAATGCATCCACTTCTCTAAGCAATAGTAACAATAAAAATAGTGTATACACAAGGAAAAAGTAAACATTGCCAAAATAAATAATAGTTTTCCAAACTTTACCTAATGTTATAAAGATTACATATTGTAATCAATGTTCAAAGCATTTTTGTCCAAAAAATGTGTTAATTTCTCTCACCATTTTGTCATGATTCTTCATGTCACTTAACTTGCATGACTCCCATTCGTAAGTATTAAAACGTTTGCCACCCTTGTCCTCGTATAATCAGCCATAAAGAAATTCTATCACATAGTCTTGATATAGTAAACTATACTATTATTATGTACAATAAAATGCGTTCCTAATTGTTGTTGTTCAGAAAGTAAAAAACAGAAGTATAGGTACTGTGAAGTAAAGTATAGCTGTTTTTAGTGTCCATGAAATATAGCAGGGTGCATTGCCAAATTTTTAACATGAACTGACTACATAAATCTTCAGAATCTGTGGGATTTATATTGAGGCCTGATAGTGTGGTACTCTATCAAAGTTTTGGAGAATGATTCAATTTTTTAATTATACTGTTATTTTTTATTTCCAGATTTAAGATCTTTCTCATTTATGGCTTTCAGATCAGTGAATGTGCCCAAAATTTGACAGCTGAAATGCAAGATGCTCCACTTTGTGCGGGTGACCAAGAGTTGAGTAAAATTTTAGACAGACTGAATGAAAATCAGCAGATTGCTGAGTACTGTAATGCTAATCCTTGTCACATTCTAAAAGCACTAGAAAAATCTGGGGACTTTGTTTCTGCCACAATCTGGGCTGAACTTCAAAAATTAAGTCCAGAAATTATTAGTGTAAGTTACGTCTTAAGATTTTCAAGTTATTTTTAATTTTAACAATTTGTGAAAATTTAATTGGAATATTTTTATTATCCCATCTGTAATAACAAAAATGACACTATACATTGACTATTTAATTATCTGTATGAATAAAGCATTGTAAATAAATGGTTAATCATTTTTTTTTCCTCAGGGTATAAAACAGAGCCATGTTTATTATCTTCTAACTCTGGAGAGCCCTGATACCCTAACAGCCTTTCAACTTTTAGATAACATGCGTAGTACATCTCCATCAGAATGCTTGTCTGTATGTCAAACTCTAGTTGTCTCACTGGTTCAGCCAAGAGAAATCAAATTTATTCTGACCTTCATGTTGAAATATTTGTCCCACCTCTTGCCTTCTGTTGAGATTGAAGATTTACAACTGAAAAGAATTGGCGCTAAGGTAACGTTTTTGATGTCAAAACAATATGCTCTAAAGTTAGTCTAAAGCAACATTCAGCAACCAGTGGTCACTTGGGGTCAGAAGAAAATTTTTGCTGGTCCAAATAAAGAGTCACGACGCTATTCATTTTTATATTCACTCTATACATAAGCATAATCATTAAAACTGATGCTCTAATAACTCTTAAATAAAGATTATGCATGCAAATACATAAAAGGTGCATTATAAATATCAATAAACTAGCACATAGATAAGTAATCTAAAGCAGTGGTCACCAACCCTCTGGCCGCAGATTGGATCCGGTCCGTGGAACGAATGTCCAAGAAACATTAAGTTTAAATCCTTTTTATTTAGTTCTCAAGTGGTTGTGCGACTTTAGGAGTAAAACTTGTCCACAGGAATGAATTCAGTCAGTGGGCCAAGAGATCCTAAAGAGGGATAAAGATATTTAATTTTTAAATTTATACGACTTTAATTTAAACAAGATGCTTTTCTTTAACCCAGGCTTTAATGTGTTTGCCCACCAGACTCCAAGCTGAATACAACCACCTAATCTCCTGTCCAAAGCTGATTCTTGAGCAACTTTTAATGAATATGAAGGTCATTTACCGATATACGCTAATTTTTTTTTTTTTAACCATTTGTTCAGAAATATTTTTAACATTAAAAAAAAAGGTTTAGGATATATGACTGACTGCATTTTTGTTGTTAGACGTTATCGTAAATATATATTATTTTTTCTTCTCATTAATGTGTCTAGGTTGAGTTAGCCAGCCAGATATTTGAGGAAATCAAATCAGATTTCAATGAAATCAAAGAGATAAAACTACGAGTCATGCAGGAAGAATTCAACAGTCTTGTGTCAAGTTACGCCACTAGAGCCATTCAGGTCACTGTGGTACAAGAGACAAGTAAGGGTGCTTCATCTTTATTTTTTGTTTAAATTTGTTGACATTGTGTTTCACTTATTGCTGGTGGAATTGAGGTACAAATGAGCTTAAATAAATTTTTCTTTGATGACCACATAGTATTTAATTTAGACTTTTTTTTTGTTTTGAGTATAATTAATTATCTTATTAAATGTCTTCTTCCTTTGGCTCTACAGCCAGTTTAGGAATCTGCTCTGCCGTACTACTCTTCTCTGCCTTCCCAGATCCATGGTCTTCTTGCTCCACTCTTTCACTCTCCCATCTGGTTTTGGGTCTGCCCTTCTGTCTCGTCTCATTAGGTGTTATCTAATATATTGCAATCATGCTTCTGTTCTTTTCCATTCTCTCTATGCGCCCAACCCACCTCAATATATTCATTTTGATATCTACTGCCATTGTAGATTTCTAATTTTTTCTACGTCTCCATTCATTGTGGTTGTCTAAAGGCCCATATATTTTTCTAAATATTTTTCTTCTTAACGTGTTTATTATATTTCCGCTTGCTTGCACTATCATATGTTTCTGCTTGTCTAATCATGGTCTTGCATATTTTTGTTCTGACGTTTTATGTCTGTTTTTGATTATTTTATTGGTTTGAGAAATATAGCCTGTTCGATCTCAATCATCAAAACATTTTCATAGTTAACATATTTGTTCTTTTTTTTTTAGTTCCTAATTATTACATTGCCAAAATATTTCAGGACTTCAAGTCCTCAGTAAGTTAAGATTTCAATCATTTATCACAATACATTTAGCATCTGTTTTTTTTTTTTGTTATATTTTTTGCATTGGGTGTATTTGAGCAGGCTTTCAAACCATGCTCTGTAGATTTGTTTTTAAAGCTCATAGTTTATCATACTGGCTGAAACTCACTGGCTGTATTCTTTAAAAAAAAATCTTTTTATAAGAAAATGGTGATAAAATTGTTTTTTTATTTAAAATAATTGGGGATGTATCACTCTTCAGTAGCTGATTTGTCACATAACAAATGACTTTCCCAATAAAAAAAAGTGGGTAGTTTTGATTTGCTGTTTTACTTTTTACATTTTTTTTGGGTGACTTCTAAAACCTTAGTTAACCAGCAAAAAATTGTTGAAATGTTTCTGATTTTTTTTTTTACCTACTTAACAAAATGATTTTGCATGTAATGTAGATTGTATCTGTCCATCTAGCTGAGCCATCTCGCAGCCAGAGCTCCACTTCTAGCAGTTCTACTGGACTTGAAGATTTGACTATCTCACAGCATTATTTAGCAGAGAATCGACATTCAGACATTTCAGGTAAATATAATCACCTCTTTCTTGGTTAAATTTCCATTTTACTGAAAGTCAGCTCTCATATTTATATATTTATATTTTTATATTTATAAAAAGTATATTAATAATCAAAACATGAGATCCTCTCTGATAAATTTTATAAAGTACTTTTTTTTAGGTTCAAATAGGAAGCATTTTAAGCTAGACTAGCCTAACCCTCTTCTTAGGCAAGGCTACTTTGGCTTAAAATGCTTCTTGCATAAATCATTTGGGGACGTTGTGCTGCTAGCCACACAAATCTTTATTAGACTGACTTCAGAAATATTTCATTGTCCCTCAAGGGTTGAGGGAGATTTCCAGTATGAAGCACTTAGAGCCATCATAACATAACCAACAATATTGGTTTGGATAGTCTGGCTTAAAATGTTACATATGCTTTTGCTTGTTACGAAACTGCTCATCTCTGCAAATGTTGCTTTACTCTTTTGCTTGATTTTTTAATTTTCATCCACTTATTTTTTTTAGCATCACCCACTGCCAGCTTAATGAACAAACATGATGTGATTGGCAAAGTATCAAGGAAACAGTCAGTGCTGCTGTCTAGAGACAGACAATTGTTTATCATGCCTGCCCAGCCACCATTGCAGGACCAGTGGATGCCAGACAGCGCTACTTCTGTCTGTATGGTGTGTCAAGTAGAGAGGTTTAGCATGGTGAGTAGGCTTGTATGATAAACTTCTGTTTATTATCTACTAAGGTATATTTTGGTCACTGGACTTTTCAACTTTTTATAAAAAATTTTCTAACAATTGTGTGTTAAAATGAAATAATGCTTGAACGCAGACTAAATTAATGTTAATTGGTCTCTTGTAACTAGTTTAACAGACGTCATCATTGTCGGAGATGTGGAAGAGTGGTTTGTGCCACTTGTTCCACTAAACAGACTTTAGTGTTTAATGTCATGGCCAGAACTTGTGATGACTGTTGGCAGCAGATTAATAAAACCAGGTAAACAATACATTTAACTATTTTAATAAATTAAAAAAAAACATTTTATATTTTGAATTAGAAAAAAAATGTCACTGAAAAGCTAATCTATTATCTCCAATTAAAAAATGTAAATCCATGTTAAACGTTGTGTTAATCTATTCATAAATCTATGTTAAACAGTGTGTTAATCTATTCATAAATCCATGTTAAACATTGTGTTAACCTATTCATAAATCCATGTTAAACATTGTGTTAATCTATTGTTGTGTATTAGTTTGTGAGTTGTGCAGCAGAATATCTGCTGGCAGAATATTATATGTGGGTGTGAGAGCTGTGTTGGGTAAGGTAGCGTGTTGAAGGGCATTGGGTGTTTTTGATCGTGAAAAGAGTTCATGGTATGGGACAGTGGCTAGTTAACGAGGGTAACAGTTAGAAGTTGGGCTGTGGATGACGACACTATTTGTCTGGATTTTATGGTTATTTTTCATGATTCTGCTTTATAGATTTGATGGATTAACATGTTTATTTCGTTTGATGAATACCTTGTTCATATTACTGATTGGATATTTGAAGTGTCAGAGTGCTGACATATATGAAGTATTGACGAAGGAGATAAATTAGGGGCCCAACAAGATCCTGTACACAACACTATTCATAAATCCATGTTAAACTTTGTGTTAATCTATTCATAAATAACATATTTAAGCTCTAGATTCTTGATAATCCTTTCAGTTTATAATAATAAGTGTTGGAAAAAGTTAACTCATAGTTTTCTTTGTATGATAAGTTTGAAATAAATGTTCAAATCACTAGGAAATCATTTTGCTGACAATCATAGCTTCACAAATTAAGTATGGGAGATATTCTCCATATTTTTAGCAATTTTTATTAATTGCAAAAAAAAAATGACATAGTCACTAAAAAAAAGTAAACTTGGTTTCTTAAGAAAAAAAATTCACTTTTATGTGTATGAGATTTAGTGGTTAATGAGATTTTTAGCTTATTGGAAGAATGCAGATTGTACATGTATTTGCTGATCTTGACAGAACCTGTCCCAGATATCTTAACAGTTGACATTTTGCACTTTTATGTCAAATCAGAAAACTGGTATCTGAAAATAAATTTGCATTACTTGCTATTCAAGTTTTTTGTTGGACACATAAAATTCCAGTGACCCTAAAGGTCCAGATGAGCATGAGATCTACAGTCACAGAGTAAAAGAACGTCTGTCTGGTGCTAGTTGTAGCTCCAGTCTATCCAGCCCACATCCCTCAGCACTGTTAAGCCCTTTACAGACCTCAGAGAGGCTCAGGCAGAGTTTAATGTCTGCTGTTCATCATGTTGACCATGCCTGGAAACTTCGACCTGACATGACATACAATGACCAGGTTCGATCAGAGTTCTACTATGAACAAGTAAGAATTCCGTCTCATCTAATAGTTTTAATTTTTGCTTAAATTAGCAATTGTTTAAATTATTAAATTAATAGTGCTGGTTTTCTTACTTAGTTTATCATTAACAAAAACTTACATTGGTACTAGAATTACAAGGTTCTTTATTAGTATCTATATATTTATTTTGAATAAACTTAAGTAAATTGCCTTGTACTCTGAGCAGATCATTAAATTCTTATTTTAGCCAAAGGAGCATTAAAAAAAATGGAAGAATTTTAACACTTTTACAATTTTTTGTTGACTGAAATTTTTTTCTTGAAAGTTTATATTGTTTACAGGCTGCTCATTGTTTTTAACCCGCCATATTTAATTGAATTTTAATTTATGCTTTGTTATTTAGAAGTGATGCTGTCATTATGTTTTCATTTTTAACAACTTTTAAAAACTATTTTTAAGGCACCAAGTGTTGCTCTGTGTGTGTCTCTTTTAAAACAACATAGCTCAAAGATGGAGGCTGGTAAACTTATTTTACAAATCTGTGACCATTTGTCAACATATTTAGTCCCTGTCTCTCCTGGCGTCCCCAATCCTGAAATTGACTACAGCTTGATTATCAGGTTAGACATTAGGTAGCAAAGAGTTATTTCAAATGATGCAGTGATAATTCAGAATATGAACTCAGTCTATTCCTGGAAATTATAAAATTTCCAAATCATTCAATTCTAGTGCATTATTTTATCTATATAACTCAATTGAAATGGATAGATTTGTTCCTACATCCACACAAACTTGATTTTACAAAATAATTTTTTCTCAAGGTCTAAAGGCAGATAAAGAAAATTTGAATGACAAATGACATAGTGTTGTGTAATACATGTATTAAAAAAAACAAGGTAGAAAAGCATAAAAAAAGTTGTGAAAATTACACTTGATGGTTTAATTACAAGGAGAAACAATAAAGCTAGAATGACTTATTTGGAAAAGTACCAAAAATAAATAGAAAAAATGTGCTGGATTTTCAAAGCAAATTTCAGATTCTTGGGCAAAACTATTTACAATATTTTTTGGGGATTACAAGTTATTTGAGATTGGAACATACAGATTTCGATGTCACTGTATATATATATATTAAGTACAGTAATATTTTTGTTAGCTACCCTTTAACCTGTTTTTTTTTTCCTCACAGTGTTATGAAACAGCTTGTGTTCCATGCCAAACTTGATTTCGTTGACACCCATGATGTAGACATGATGGATCAGTGTGACCTCTATTTAGGCCGTGTTGACCTGCTCCAGGTGATGGTTGAGGCCAATTACCAAGACTTGCCAACTATCAGAGAATTGACAAAACAAGACTCTGTTAGGTAAAGATTCTTAGTTTTTCAAAAATATTTGCAAGTTATATTTCAATTTCTCAGATAATAATCTTCTGGTTTTTTGTGTTGTTTTTTTTTCATTGGACCTGTAGACGTTTAAGAGACAAGCTAATATCAGATGAGCGTCTAAATTTAGCCATGGAAGTCTCGATGAAGTGTGGCATTGATCCTGCTGGCGTTTGGGCAGCAATGGGGTTTGCATGTTTAAATCTAGGTGACTTTCAGGGAGCAAGAGATAAATTCAGCCATTGTTTAAAGGTGAAACAGAAGTCAGATACATTTTTATCATATGGCCAAAAGTTTTAGTGTTTATCTAAGTCTATACAGACATTTTTTTAATATTATAACATTATTATAAAGAATATGTTTCCTGACACATTAATTCATATTAAATGTAACCATATATTTAAATATGTAAAAAGTGGTAATTTATTCACCTTACCCAATGCTTCTTTTTTTTACATTAAGTTGACAGCATTACTTATATATTTTGAACATTTGAAACACAATTTACATTATTGTTTGTTTTTATACTAGCCATTGCCTGACAAAAACCTAAGTTCTTCAAGTCAGAGTAGACTCCTTTGTGAAATACTGGAGTATTTGGACACTGTACCAAGTTCTGGCATTACAGAGGTAGGTAATCTTTACCAGGCTAGTTCTTTAGATTCAACAAAAAGCATTTTTTATTGAGAATTAAGTATGAGTAAGTAAAATTAACAATTATTTGGTTTATTTGTTCCTTAAAACTTGATAGTATTAAAGAATAAATTTGAAATCAATGAAACTGTAATAATTTCTTTAAAAAAAAAGCAGGTCATTACTTCCAAAGATTGAAAATCATTTACTTATGCATATATATGATTATCTTACGAGGGATATTAATACTTTTTAGTACCACATCATCAGAAAAGCTTTTCAAATCATAAATGTTATTTTTTTTTTCAGTTGCAGAGATTGTTAAGTTTACCTGCTAGTATCTGTAATATTCAAACTTTATTAGTACCGGTAAGTCAATAATAATCATTTTTTTAAATTTAACAATACACTAATTATTCTCTCTTTTGTTTGGCACTAATGATTTCTTTGAATATTTTTCCTCCTTTAATTTTTATTTAGTGCAGAAGGGCTATTCTTTTTTTAGCCTGGTCATTTTAAATGGAGAATTATAGAAATTTAAAAAACAGGTCAAATTTTAAAAAAAAGCAAATAAACCTCAGTGGAATCAAAACTTTTAGTCATGAATTTTAAATGTTAAGTAGAACCTCCTCTAACCTGATTTATAAAATTTAATCTACATATAAAAAAAAAATAAAGGTACTGTAACATGGGGTGTGTGCATTAATACTGTACCGCCTACATGATAGAATGTTTCCAGCAATTACGGTCATTTTTAGTGTTGAAAGCTTAGGTGAAATTAATTAGTATGCGTTTCTATGTTCTGTATCCAATTTACTTAGTGCAGAAAAATGGCTTTAAAGACTAGTATAAAATCAGACTTAATGCACTGTTCAGATTTTCTTTCATCCTGGTGTGTATTTTTTTTTTTTTTTAAAGAAGCAGCCTATTTCAAAACTTTTCCCTCAGATTCAAGTAATCTTTAAAAATAAACTTTAAGAAAATTATTCTAGGTGCATGAGAAGTTCTAATTTCATTATAAAACACTAGAAGTCTTTTATGAGAAGTTCTAATTTCATTATAAAACACTAGAAGTCTTTTATGAGAAGTTCTAATTTCATTATAAAACACTAGAAGTCTTTTATGAGAAGTTCTAATTTCATTATAAAACACTAGAAGTCTTTTCAGTTTTATGAAAATTGCTAGGATCTTTACAAAAATGTAAACATTTTTTACCCGATGGCTTTTAAGGGGATATTTTTCTTTTTATGAATTATGTCGGATGTTTTCAGGAAGGCGGAGTGTATTTTTTGTGTGTGTTTGTTATCAATGGAGATGGCCTCCGATATTTTTAAAAATACTGGCCTTTTAGTTATCAGATATACCTTTTAGCCAGCCAAATAAAACTGGATAATCGAGGATCTCCTGTACCTTTATTTGTTGTCTGTTATATAATAATTGTACAATTTTTTTAATATCATTTTGTTATATTTGCTCTCAATGTATATATATTTCTTTGAAATAAATTTTATTTTCTTAGAGTAAAGGAGAAGAAAATCGTGTGGAATCGATTCCCTACAAAGAATGCTTGTACTACTTGAGAACATATGGAAGTTATATGGATCATGTTACGTTTCTCAGGCAGAAGAGCTACTGGATGAAAGCTGTACAGTTTGCTGTTGATCATGTGAGTAATTAAACTGCAATGTTTATTCAGTAAGTCCAGGTATATCATTTTAGCATAATACTAGTATGTGTAAAATTGTTACAGGTCTCTAATTTACCTTTTTTATTTTTCCTTGCAAAAAAAAAAAAAAAAAAGCATTGTTCATCTGATGTTTTCGTCAATGGTCTAATGATTCCTGCCATGAATTCTGGAGAAATGGGTAGACTCCTGGAACAGATGTTAATGCTTGATCCAACTCTGGAAAAATGGATGGCTTACCTAACTGCCACCTGTAAATATCTCTTGAAACAAAAATATTTCTCTACTTTATACCAAATACAGCTATTTATGAAGGTTGGTTATTTACATTGTATGTTTTCTTTATGGTAGACTATGAGCGACAACAGTCCTTTTTAATATGTGACTTTGTTAGTGGTTATTTGATGTGTTGGTAAAAATTTTTTTAATTAAAGGCATCTGAATACATTTTTTTTTGTTTCTCTTTTGTAACTCTTTTGACTTGAAAATAATGTCTCACGATTTTGTTTTGTTTTAACCCATACCTTATTTTTACAATACACAAATATTTTGTGGTTTAAATCCTAGGATTACATTAGAGCGTCCATGACATGTGTGAGTCACTTTTATCAAAAAGGAGCCAGCCATTACTTGGATCTTTGTGGTCGGATGCAATTTTTATACACAGGGCAACTACACCTACAAGTAGGATCTGGGAATCTGTTATTTTATTTATTTTAATTCATTATCATTATTTTGTTTACATTTCACATAGGATACTTATAAAACAAACTGTAATATAATTAGGGATAATAACTTTTTAAACTAATTGCTAAAAAAAATAGTATGATAGTATCTGCTGAGATTAAAACACTGGTAAAAAATTAAAATGAAATGTCAGGGATTTAGTTTTTTTTGTAATGGTGATCATGAAGTCTTAGACCCAAATTTTGTGTGTTTTTTTAGAAGACACAAAGAGGAGAGAATATTTTGTAAAAATTTTATGGCTTGGGATAGATAAATTAATTGATGAGGGTTATTGATGAGATTATTATTTGTGTAAACAATAGTGTGGAGATTAGTCCAGATATAGCAGTGTAGATTTGTGATGAGCTGTGGTCTGTCTTGAAGAACAGGCAGTAAAAGAATGCCTTTTGTAATTCATGGTGCTGTTTAAAAAGCATGGCTACCTCGACCTAATAATTCTAATAATTGACCTTTAAATACCATATTTTTCAAGTTTGATAAACAAGACCAACATTGCAACTAATTCGGCAAGTTTACTGCAAAAAAAAATCCTGTCAATTTACTTTGGCAATGTTAGTAACCAAAACCTGCTTTGATGATTAGAAAAAATAACTAGTCATGATCTTGTCACAATATATTTTGGTATTTTCAATAAATGTGTAATCCATTATCCTAATAAGAAATTATTGATGAATAATTAATTCAATGGATGTTTATCTCAAGGCCTATTTGGATCCTAGTCAGTGGGGAAGTGTTCCTCATCCTCTTGCCCCAAGGACACCATCCAAAATCCAGACTCAGAGCTGGGATAAGTCTTCTCTAGAATCTGCTGCCAGAATGACCTTGACACCAGAACAAGTAAACAGGTAAAATTTATTTCAAGAAACAATCAATATTTCACAACTTAGTAGCAATTTAATCATAAAAATATTTTTTTTTCGCAATGGATCATTTAGGCCATATTTATTGTTTTTATTATTTTGAGTTTTTGTTAATTTCTCACCAGGCACATTCGAACAATAAATCTTCAAATTGAAGTTACCAAATTCTTTGAGCAAAACCTGACTCAGCCAGGTACTGCATTACCCACCAGCACTCATGTGCCAACTTTGTTTGGTGAGAGCTCTGCTAGAACAGAGCTAGTCTGCATGGTGAGTCATATTAAAATGTCAAATTCATTGTCACATTGGTTTGCTAATTTTTATGTGAACATTTAGAGCAAAAAAGTAACAAATATTTATTTCTATCCACAGATTATTTTGAGTGGAAATGATTTCAGAGCAGGATTTGATTTAGCAGTAAAAATTGTCAAGGTTTGCTCAATAACTGGCTTCAACCATTCAGTTTTTTTTAATATATTTTAATTTACATTGTGTCATAGTTTGTTGTTTTTTCTAAAAGGAGTCATGTATGAAACCTAATCAGTTCGGAGCAATTCAGAACTTTAAATTATTTGTTAAAACGACTAGATTACTACATGTAGAAATTAAAAGAATTATATTTAGTTAAAATGGTGATTAATTGTTAACATTTTACTTAACTCATTTATGAATTTAAAGAATGCAAGTTTGACCTTTTGAAACATGCAGCATCATAAACAGATTTACTGAAATTTATAAACAACTGATATCTTAAGTGCATTCAAGTATTAAAATCCCCTGACAACTTTTTGGAATAATTTATTGACCAATTTTTCAGATTATAAAGCAAAGCCACACACCAAAATACTGTGCATGTTTAGCAACATGTATTTACCCTAATTTGATTGATTTTGCTCACATAACTTTTTTTTTTAAAAACAACTAAGACATGGAATGAAATAAGTTCATGTGTAGCATTAAGATTTATATTTCTCACCAATTATAATGCATAGGGTGTTGGAGTTTAGAGTTGAATGAATTTCTCTATGCTTATTCATGTGTAACGTTTATTTATTACTGCAACAGGTAGACCAGATGTCATAACACATCAACACATAGGTTAAATAACTTAAGAACTGCAGCCTATATGCATACTTTAATATAAAACATCAGTAAGCCCCTATAAATATGTGTCCAAGTCAATTCTAAAACTACTACTTGTTTTACAATGTTAACAGTACAACTTTCTTGCTAACAAAAAGATCTCACTGCTCAATTTTCTAAAAAAAACACTAGTATTTATTCTACTCATCCAAGATTAGAGTATTTTCTCACAAGTTTACTTTTGATATTTGATTGTTCATTGATTAGTCACTTACCGTGTAGATGCATCATTTAATCTACATGTGTTTATTCATGCATCAGTGCACTTTTGTTGAATCTAGAGAAATATCTCACTAAATTCTATTCTTCACGTTCCATATCAACCATCATGTTCTGCAGTCTTCTACTCAGTAATGTCTGGTTCATGCCTAATTAATTTATTAAAATAAAATAACATCTCGACGATACTCACTTACTACTTACTCATGTTGCATCATTAATCAAGGTTTTAAGTTATATTCCCTTCTTATTTTCATTAATGTTACATTTATAACTAATTTATTAGCACTTGTTGTTTTTTGTCTCAAAGCAGAAAATTCATTGCTGTAAAACATTTTCTTTCAGGAGTGTAGATTAAACCCAACACTATTGTTTACACACTGCTCTAGAGAGCTAGCTAAGCAGAGTCGTTTCAGTGAAATTAAGAGTCTGACTCAAGCTCTTGTGCATGATGGCTTGATGGATGACAACGGTATTGATGAAATAATTGGAGCGTCACTCTTGGTCATCGCTGACAGTCATTCTCAAGACAAAGACCAAAGTGAGGCTTTGATACAACTCTTAAGGAGTGACAGCAACAAGGTAGGTTGACCTACAACATCTGTAGACTCTGTATGCGTTGCAATTATGTAATTCACAGGTGTGCATTTAAGTGTTAGTTCATTTCTTTAATGACATCTGTCTGTACCTTTCATTTTTTTAAGTGTCTGACATGGATAATTTTTTGGATATTCAGGATTTCAAATCTTAGTTATATGTCACAATAACTTTTTACATTTCAAAATGACACACTTTTCCATAGATGTCAGTTGTGGGTGTCATTAAAAATTCTAGAATCTACTATTATCAACATAATTTCAAAAGAAATCTTTTAAGCAATTTTTGTTATGAAATTTTGAATTCATTTTATTGAAACTTGTTTTTTTTTTACTGTACAGTATTCTTGTACACATTTGCAAAATGCATGATTTCACTTTAATTTTTTTTGTAAAGCATTCAAGTACAAGTAATTGTATTCTCTCGTAGTTTACTCATTTGGCTGTTTCAGATCAATGCCTTCATTTTATGTGGCAAACTCAGATCAGCATATCTGTTGGCTGTGAAAAAAGACAGCGTTGAAGATGTTCAAAGAATAGCAGGAGCTGCTCAAGGACTTGGTCAGTCGGCTGTGAAAAACATTTGCAAGAAGTGGTTAGAACAGCACCAAAAGTGATTTTTTTTCTCTGGTCGGCCAGACATTCCTCTGTGATATAATTTTAGACATTAAAACTTTAGTGTAAATTATCTTAAGCAATATCATTTTGTTTTATTAAATGGTTTGTATAAATAAATGTTGTATATGCCCTTTATTTCTCAATAATTTTATAGTCTAAATGATTTTAGCATGGTTTGACATAAATCTAAATTGTATTTATATGAATGTTTGACTTGAAATCTTTGTCATTAACATCTGTGATTTTAATGAAACATCTTTTTCATTAACCTAAACTGGTGTGTAAGCAGCATCTTGCCATAATTATTAGCAATTATAATTTTATTTTTTTTCAATGCTTCATCTTTTTTTTAAATGGTTGTACAAATTATGAAAAGGAAAATGTGAAGATTAAAATTGTTTGAAAGAGAAAACAAACATTTTGTGGGAAAAAAAGTAATTTATTCATCTGCGTTTACCAGTTTCATTCTTCTAAATTGTGTTTATTAATTTAAGTAAAATAAGAAATAAACTTTAACAAATTATACGTATAAACTGTCTTGGATCTCATTGTCTTGACAAATCTCAAGTATCCCAACATTTTTATGGGCTGATAAATCTAGATTACACATTTTTTAAATTCTATCATTGTGGTTTTAACATACCTACTGAATATATGGCCATTAAAAGTAAAACTGTGTTAAATAAGTTTAATAAAACATGGCTAATTTAAAAAAAAAATAATGAATCAGATTATGTTTTAATTATGCAAAATAAAGTATACACAGAACACACATTTTTATCATAAAATTTGTTATTTCCATCTCTAAATCAAGTTCCTAAATAAAGAGCTTAAAAGATTAATCTTTTAACTTCTGCCATTTCATTAGTTAAAATACTATGTGCACAAAAGGACATTAATGTAAAATACCAACCAAAAAAAAAATTCCTCAAACATGTTTCCTTATTTAATAAATCAGCCAAAATAGCTTGCTGTGATTCTTTGCTGAAAAAAATGCTTATCTAATAAATCTCTAAATTCTTTAAGTACTAAACCAATTTTAAAACATAAGGATAGAAATACTTCAAATTTATTGCACTTAAATATACACTGTATTTATGAGTGGTGATAATAGGATGATGCACAACTGCATATACTCTGTATATAATTAGATACATGGATGAATGTTGAGTGTAAGACATGAAAAAAGAAAATATACAAACAAGAAAAAAAACTTTTTTTTTCAATAAATTAAATTATTTTCATACATTTGTCTTCATATTGCACCATGAATTAGAGCACCAAACTTATAAATAAACAAAAATTCTTTAGGAAATGTTTTTAATCCCATACATTCACAATTGCAAAAATGTTCTCATCACAAACTTTATTACATCTGAAAAAAATTTTTTCTTTGGTAAAATTTGTGCATAGTGCACTAGTTCAGTGTAAAACAATAAATATAGTCTTTTGGTATAAAATATATTTTAAAAGATTCCCTACATAAAAAAATATTACAACCTTAAGGTGATTTTGGTCAAAAATATCAATCACCATTCTTGTTCTTCTTCCTTTTGGCTCTACAGCCCATTTAGGGCCCTGGCCTGCAATCACTGTATCTAATCTTAATAAATTATTCTGGAAACACAATGATTGAAATGAGGTCATAAAAATGAAAACAAATAACTTTAACAAGCTTATAGCTACAGTTGAACTCTTATAGCTTGATCCTTATACATGTAATTCAATTAATTAAACGTTCATGTTCAAACTTGAAATATTACTGTGTCCCTTTATATAAAGATATAATGAGGTCATTATATATGAAAAAAACAACAACTTTCACATGCTTAGCTATAGTTGAACTCATAAAACTTGATCATGGATAATTCAATTTTATGTCACTATACATAAATGATCTCAGATTGATGAAATTCAATAATTAGATAGCCCAATACAATTTTTTTAACTAAGCACATCAAGTTATGTGAAAGTCCAGGGTTGCCACAAGTAAATCTTGGGCTGTTGACAACTAGAGACCCCCTCAGCTCCCCAACAGTCATTTTAACCCCCTCTCTCTGGTACATTTATAATAACAGTAATGGAATGTGTATCGATACACAATGGAATGTATTGAGTACAATATGGCAATTTCTAAAAATGGATGCAGCATGGAGATTCCAAACTAAACAGATTTTCATTTGTAAATAAATAGAATATAAATGCATCAGGGCATAACATCATTCCTTGCTGTCCATATATGACAACTACTGGATTTAAAAAGCCCAAACCAAATAATATCAATAATGTCAAATCTTTTAATGCAGATAGTCAGAGATTACTGTCAAGTGATTATCACGAACTATTCCATCAACATGGGTCCAGCACAGAGAGTATTTAATTTATGACGCTGGCGCTGAACAACCTGTTGCAACCTAAAATTAAAAAAGAATATTCATAAATATTCAATGGTTTCTATTGAATTTTTTATCTTTGCAATTTAGTTAACCATACATCCTGTCTAGCCATACATTCGACCTAATTTGTTAATTTCTCTTACTTCTCAATACATTCAGCCTGGACCAGATTTTCTTTCTGTAGTGAAGCCAGTTTGGTTTTCAGATTTCCAGATTCCTTGTCAAGCTCAGCTTTCACCTTGTTGTTGGCTAAATAGTTCTCAGATGGGCTCACTTTTGAAGACTGGAATGTATTCACATCATTGGTCACCTCATCAGAGAGTAAAGCTTTGTGGAGGCTTTTAATAAACATGAAAGTAAATTTTACAGAATAACAAAACAGTAATAATACATGTATTATGAAACAGTCTATAAGTTTCTATAGATAAGCATCATGCAGAAATGAGCTACTTTCAAATGCAAGTATATGTAGAAAAATATACATAAACCATAACAATACAGATTTAATTTACAAAGTTTAAAAATTATATTATCAGCCAATGCAGCAATAATCTGACAATTTAAACCATACAATCAGTACTTGTTCCCTTACTTGTATAAGAGCTTAGTTTCACCAATGTCCTGGATTAGAAACTGAAACCTAGACAACAACAGATCTCTTTCTTCTTCAATAACTTTGTACTTGGCCTTAACAGACATGACATAATAAAATTGACTAAACCCTACTACATTTAAAGTATAAATATAAAATTCAGGTTAGCTTTACTGATATGTGATTATTACATCATATTTTAATTATGCAAAATCAATCTCTCAAGCATAAGAGTAATATGTAGGAACTAAGCAGAAGATACATTTATACTTACCAATGATTTATCATTTTTACTTTCTGAAGATTTTGCCATTTCAAGATTACATATTTTCTTCTCCAGTTTGATCAACTGCAAGAAAAGAGTTACAGTAGCTATTACTGGTACATATATTACTTTTCACAAATGTAAGGCCAATTTTAATTTAATACATATTTTTTTTTTACCTTTTGTCTGGCTTCATTTCTTTGGTCAATCACTCTCTGCATTTCTTCTTTCATAATTTCTCTTTGCCTTCTAATTAAGTGGTCAATGGAAACTTGTGATGAGTCAGAGCTTTTAGATGAAGGTTTCTTCTTAGGTGCACTTCTCATTGATGTATAGCTCTATGAATATTTAGTAGCCGTTATTTAACATGTCACTCTATTTGAGCACAACACATTCTTTAAGAATATAGTCCTTCACTATGTTTTTTTTTTTTACTATTACAGAAAAAATCCATGGAATTTTTTAATTTTTTTACTCGAAAAAAGATGTGAATAAATTGTTTATAAAAGCCTAGACAATTTATAAAAAATAACAATTTAATGTCGAAAACTGACTGACAAAAAAAAAGAGTAACACTTTCAATAATTTAAAAATAACACATTGTCAGCCACTGATACTTACATCAGCTACAGAGATGTCACTTTCTGACAAAGTTTTCCTCAGTCCCAAACTAAAACACAAAATAAAATACAATGTGAGTTTTTTTTGAGAAATTAAAAATTATAAAATATTTTTTCATAATCATCGAAAAAAAATTCCATTCCAAAATAAAATGAAATATTTCTGCAAAAGTGAAGCCGATGGTGTTGAAAATCTTCAAAATTAACAGAAGCTGATTACATAAATATTGGGGATGGATGCTCATGCGATGTAGGCGCTTGACTTTCGAAAATTCCCCGGTTCGATCCTCGCTGAGAGAATAGACTTTTTTGAGTCCCAGGGTAAGTTCTTGAGACCATTCAGCCTAAATTAATGCCCAACATTAGTTGGGGAAGGGGGGCATTGTGCTAGTCACCTGCATATGACTCCCATAAGGCTTCCACAGCCATTGCACATTTCGGCTATGGTGAGGACACCATAAAAAATGTCCCATTAGTGGTTTATAGGAGCTAAGAGATAAACATTTTATCCTTTAAAAAAAATTCAGAACTGGACAGACAGTGTTGGTAAACGTAAGTAAAAAAAACAACTGCTGAAGCATTTGAAATTGACAAAAATAAGGTCATATTAAATTAATTCTGAATTTAGTTATTCGGTTAAAAAAATGAAATACTTCATTGTATGATGTCTATAGAGTCTACAGACCTAAATGTTATAATGAATTCTTAAAAAAAATAAAAGCATCATTTACTGTTCAGCGATTTTGATAATTTTAGTCTTAAAGTGCAGGCCATCATGGGTTAAATATTTTTTTCTATAAAAATATATAATTAAACTAAAACAGTTACTTGGATCAAGATTAATAAATTAAAAAATAAGATCAATACCATACATTTAGACATTTTGTCTTTTCACTCTTTTAGTAGCCATAACTTCAGAAAGACATTTTTTTCTGTGTGTTATGAACAACTATTAAGTTAAATTTAACAAAAAATGTGTTTGGTAAACAGATGACCCATCTGTTTTTATTTTAACCATTACAATAACAAAAGAACTTGTAAGCAGTTATTGTTTTACTGTTCATTAAGTTATTTACTTGTTGGACAGCTTGATTTGTTCCAATTCTTTTAAAGCTGCTGACTTATCATCATCAGCTGCCTGGACTAACAGTTTCACTGCATCACTGTGCTTTTTTTCTGTGGCCCGGATATCCTCAATCAAGGCTAAAGTGTTGAATACATGATAATAAAATGATAATAATAAATTACTATAATTGTCAGTGAATACTTACGTAACTGAAAAATATAAGTTGAAAAAATGTTTAAGATTATTTAAATGATTATGCTTAGATGAAAACAAAGTGAATCGCTGAACTAACAAATCTCACCACCGACTGTTTCAAAATTATCTCTTTTGTCAGACTTTGCTCCTTTCTTAAGCATTTCGTTCTCCTGTCTAAGTCTGTTTAGCTCATCCCTCATCTGGGAATAAGATTCAATTTAACAGAAACAATTTCATTTAGAATATAAAAAGAAGGTAAATTTTAAAGAAATTGTTCCAAGATGATATTTTAAAGTAATTAAAACCTTTAATGAGCTTATACTGTAAGTACATGTTGAATTAAAACAGTTACATGAGTTGACAAAGAACTTTTAGTTTAAATAAATTAATCCAGAATAATCACCTAGAAATTTTGTCAAGAAATACATGTATCTTGAATGATTTGAAATTTCGTTCGTTTCCTAATTTATCCACCCAAAATGTATAAATGAAAGATAAGTAAGATTGATTAACAAACACATTTCTTACTTCATTATTCTCTTTTTTTAACATGGCTATTTCTGCAAGAAGTCTGGTCATATTGCTGACCTGCAAAGATTCAGAAAATTTGCTTCTTTGATTCGGAGAAGTGGCTGCAGCTGGATAGTCAGGAACGGAAGAAACAGGGGAAAGATATATAGAACTGTTAACTGGAAAGAAAGGTAAGCTATTATCATTTGAAACAGGCACACTGTAATTAGGATGTGAGAAACGATTACCATTTGATTGAGGGTTGGAAGCATAGGCAGTGAAATAGTTGCGTACATTTGGTGAATTATAAGCATGAACTGAAGACAAGTTGTTAGGATCAGTAACTGCACTGGATGGAAATAACATACTGTTAGGTATGTTTGAAGGAAATATTGTCAGGTTCTGTTCAGCAGTAGGAAGAGAGGCAAGTTTATCTGGAAAGTGACTTCCATTGAGCATCACTGAGTCTGTAGGTCTCATGAAAGGAGAATAACCTTGGGCTGACACAACAGGAATGCCAGATTGGTTTGTTGTGGGATAACTGCCAGTGATAACCTCAAAACCACCAGATTGTTGATGGTTGATCAATGATGAATTGACAGATTGATGACTGTTTGGTGTAATGAAAGGATTAAATTGAGAAGTCACTGTGGCCTGAGAAGAGACAATCTGTACTGGATTCAAAGAGTTATGCATAGTTCTGCCATCGATTCCTGAAGTACTGGGTTGTGGCCTATAAGGAATCTCTGTGCTTGCTGTTCCTGAAGGTAAATTAGACTGCAAGACGTTTTCCTTTAAGTCTTTATGATCAGAAGGAGCACCTGAAATAATATTGATGAATTTTACTCATTGATTTTCACCTGTTTCAGAAGACCATTCCAATATTATAAAATACTAGTAATTAGGAGGAACCTGTTCCTCGAAATGGGCCCAACCCCGAAAGATTAGTCACCCTTGCCTTAAATACTCCTTACATAGTTTATACTTTTTAATTTGTGGCAAACTGAGTTATTACAACAATAGCCACTGAGTCAAGAGAACATATTAACTAAAAATGTTACAATTGAAATGTTTTAACTCCTGCATAGTATGATCACTTTCCTATACATCTATTAATAACAGTGTGTTAGAGATTAAAGTGTGAAAATTCCACACAGCAATACAATAATACATCATAGAAAATATAAATAAGAATATTTGAATATAAAACTTATTCTTATTTTAACTAGATTAACGTAAGTTTGGTTACTTTTCTCTCTCTTACTGGTTATACTTTAAATGCAACAGTCTAAACACTATAACAGTATTTCCTAGAAATAAGATTAGGTTTAGTATTAATTTCTTTGCTGCAAAAGTCATAATTGGGCCGTTTTCAGGGGATGTCTTATTTTTCATGCACAATAATTTGTGCAATATTAGCATTTAGTGGCATTAAAAAACTTAAGTTCATTTAGGTGTTGCCATTCATTGGAAACTTTTACAATTTTATTTTTTATAAAAATATTTTAAAAAATGCACCTGAACATTTTGATCCTTTTATTAAAAAATTGATCATGATCTTAGCTAAAGTTTGTTTTGGGGGAACAGCTTATATTGTGAGATACATAAAAAAAATCACGCCTTGGCTTAATTTGGGCAGTATCAGATATTCATTGAGAGCTTGATGAATTTAGTGGCTCTTACAAATCAGTTAAAATCTCCCAATTCTGACACATTTTAAATTTAAAATTCTAATGCTAGCATTTGTTCTCTGCATCCACACACTGTTTGAGTCTAATTTATGAGAAGAACATCTAAGTTAACTACCCTTATAAGAAGGAAGTGCTTGGTATGAAGAAGATTCCATACTGCTACAGCTAGATGATAAAACACTGCCTTGTGTCTGATTGAGAGGAGGGCCAGGTGTTAGGTGAGATGAAACAGATGGCAAGCTTTCTGAGCTTGAGCAAAACCTTTGTGAACTGTCGTTTGCCATTGGTGCAGCCTGAATCGAGTCCCTGTCATGACCTGATGACCGATCTTCTGTGAAAAGATCAAAATATTTCATTGAGTTTTTTTAGAAACTTTTTTGAAGTAATTCAAAGTGATTCATATAATTTTGCATGGAATTTTTAACATGGTTTTTAAAATCTATTGTTATCTATTAAATTTGTTTTTTTACTCTTAAAAGAAAAAAATAAGTAAAATGTGTTTATTTTGATAAAATATTATCTCGTAAAAAAAATTTTTAAGTTTCCAATGAATGGCAACACTTAAATGAAAAATAAGCAGAATAATATGAAGGCTTTAAAAATCAATATAATAAGAAATATGCAAATAAAGACATTTTTGATATCTAGTCTAATTAATTCTTATTTAATAATAATATTTTTTCATAATACTGTATGGACAAAAAACAAAAGAAAAGAAAGTTAAAATGCTCAATAATAAGTTCAGTCAAAACTATATCATTACTAATGACTTACCATCAGCACAGTGAATTAAATTTTCAGAAAAACCACCACTGACATTAAGTCTGGAAAGCAGCAAGTTACATTTAGACATTTATGTCATGCCAAGGAAAAAAAGACTACAAAGCATAAAAAACTGGAATATTAAGTGCAAGCAAGCTGAATTTTAAACTTAAACTGCATATTTGTTAGTGCATAATTTCGCAATCTAAATATAAATTCTACAATATTTTATGTACATTTAAACACAAAAATGTTATTTGAAAGTATGTCAGTAAATGAATAAAAAATGAATTACATGTATTTGTATAAATTAGTATTTAGTATTTTGATTTATTTTTTTTTCCAATTATTTAGGATCCATCATTGCCTTCTAAAATCGTTAATATGTAACTGATAAATTTTTATCATCGTCAAATAAGCATTTATATTTAATGCTAGGTAATATCTTACTTTTTGTTCACAAATATAAATGTATCCTTCGAGTTATATTTTTTTTTAAGTACAAAAATGTTTTCATCAAGCATAAATTGTGTCTAAAACAAAATAAATAATTCATTTAAGTGCTTTTTGAAAAAAAGTAGAGCACAAAATGAGCACTAGTGATTTACATAATTAATAATTGATTTGTTTCTATTTTGTCTCTAAAGCTTATATTTGAGGTAAAAAAAAAATCCAATAAAGTTTACTGATAAATTATAATCCACAAAAGGTTAGCAATCTAAATTTAAAAATATGAAAAATTAAAGTAATAAAAATTAATACTAAAATCGTAATAAAAATATAAAATCATTAACAAAATGATTAAAATAAGATTTCCATTCACTACATTATAAAAAATTACTGCCTTTGGAAAAAAATTACATTTTTAAAAACTAAGAATCTAAATAATAAATAGTCCAAATTCATTTAGTGTTATAACAGGAGTGGCCTAATGCTGCTCTTTGATGAAAAATAAGTCAATTGTTTTTTTTTATTACTTTTGTTCACTAAATTTTGATAAATTTATTAGTGTGTGGCTCTTGTAAGTAATTTTTTTTACTATACTATATCTCATCAAACTTATATGGGGCCAACCCAGTAAGTTATGTTTCAATTTTAACATAAAATTCATCAAGAAAAAGACAAACATTCATTACGAAATATTAAACTAAAATTAGTAATGAGGGAAAAATTTAGAAGCCTTTAGCCTTTGTGCCAATGATATTAGTAGTTTTCTAGACAGTAAGCATAAAGACAAAGCAAAAGTCAAAGATTGGGGTTACATCCAAATAGGAGAGCAATGTTACAACATACCTTGAGTTCAAACTGGTGTCAGTCTGTTGACAGTTGTCAACTTCTGGTACAATAAGTGGATAACTGGGTCCATGACTTTTATGTTTCTTTGCCTTTGGCAATCGTTGCTGCAATTCTAAGTTAACATCTGGATTGTTGTACAAGTCTACCAAAACTTTTTGCAGTTTGTCTTCTGCAGCTATCCTTAAAGATTTTTCTTCATCAATAATACAGTCCCTAAAAATAGAATGGACTCAGTAACCTAAGTAAATTAGTTCTACAGATTTTTGTGTGAAATTTTATGTGAAACCAGAAATGATAACTTATAATTAATAATATTTTTAATATTTATAATAGTTAATACATAGTTAACTGCTAAACAAACCAGTCACAACACTCTAAAATAAGATATTACCAAAACTTTTCTTTAGAATACATATTAAGAATAAATTATGACAATTTATTAAAATGGCAAATCACGGAAACATTGTGAATAAGTATTAGGATTTAGGTGTCATGAAAGCATTTTATTGATTAGTTATTTTAGGAGGGATTTTTTTTAGTTGTAGTGTAGGCTTAGTTTTACTTAACTTACTTGGTGACTTAGTAAAGTTAGTGACTAGTCACGTCTGTAGACTTAGACTTACTAGACTAATCAACAATCATTAAGATATTACCGATAAGTCCATTAGTAGGCATTAATTAGTTATTCACTGACATTTTTATTGATTAGGCCCTATTCATACGTAACTAGTCTTAGTAGTTAGTATCTAGTATTACTTACTTTTCGTCATTTTCATCTCTGAGTTTGATAATACGAAATTTAGCTTCCTCCAGTGCTTTTCTTAAAGAACCCACGGTTACCTTGTCGTCATAGGGTAATTTTTCAAAATGTTTATCAGGAGTTCGATCTAATCTTCTCCTATATATTATTTGTTTGGCACCGTTTGCACTGTTTCCTACATCCATTATTGTTACTTATGCTCTCCCTTTAGTTATCTTATAATATGGAAAGAAAAAATTGGTTTCGTATTTGATCAAATGTTATCTCATCTATGAAAGAGCGTCTCGCTGTTTAATATTCCTATATTTTTGTGTAAACATATGTAACTTAACTACACCATCTAAGCCTATCGAAAGATTTTCTTCCATTAACATGGTCGACATAGCGGTTAGATACGGTTAGCTTATTATATGTGTGGCTTGGCTTAAGTTTATGGATGATGGTGACTGGTGTTATCAATGATTTTCAATCAAGATTCAATGATTATACATACATCAAGTCTCAATAATCAATACTCTGGAGTCTTGTCCGTATATATAGGCAATATAGCCAATATAGGCATTAGTCCTATACTTGAACAACATAGTCAATATTAATATTATTAATTATTTGATGTACTCAAGACTTGAAGAGTTTGAGTGAAACATCTGTTCTATGAGTACTATGACTACTTATATGATCATCATGTCTGTGCCTACCGCTACTTATGAAATAAACTGACTATGGATGGACACTGATTAACAATTCTAAATTTTACTTTACTGGTTTCAACTAATAACTGAGATTTAACATTGATTCAGTGAGTAAGCCATGTCTAGTGAAATTGTTCACCTGAATGTTGGAGGTACAAGGTGAGTTAAAATTAATTTTGAATACTTATTCAATTCAAAATTTTAATAAATTATTATAATTAGCTAATATACATCATTTTTACCAGTGGCCCCCAACCCCAGGTCGGTACCGGTCAGTGGATCTTATGGTTCTGGGTGCCAAAGAAACATTAAATTATTTCCTTTTTTTTTTTATGTGGTGTATTTCTCTCGGGATTGTGGGACTTTCCATGGACAAGAAATAATCAAACGTTTACTGGTCCGTGGCGAGAAAAAGATTGAGGGCCACTGATCTTTACAATACATACATAACCTAATTAGCATAATTGTCACACTAGATAGGCCCTGAAAAGGCCACCCTATGTGTTAAAAAGCTTTAAATTGCTGCAGATATCTCTTCTGGCTGGTGGGAGAGTTAAATCTACCTAGAGTGGGCAGCTGCCACTGTCAACACCTAGTTATGTAACTGAATCTACAGTCAGACCAATAGGGGATATTTTTACATACTTACTTGTCTGACCCTTGTGATAAAAATGTGAAGGAATTGAGTACTGTATCTTACCAGAGATGTTAACATTATTTCTCAATTTTTTTTTTTTTGTGCAAAAATGATGAAAATCTAGAGACAGTTTTTAATTTTGAGATAAACAATACTAATTAGTAATTATAATTTATACCTGCTCTTTTTTTAAATTGAATAACAAGTTAAATATTATCTTTCAATTGAAACAGATTCTCAACTTCACGTCAGACTTTGACTTGGAATCCAGAGACATTTTTTACAAGGTAAAATAGAATTGATATCTTTCAAAGAATTGATGTTAAGTCACAAATTTGTACTTTCTTTTAAATATTTCACTTTTTTTTTCATTTCTAGTTTATTAAGCGGAAGAATATCATCTGATAAAGATGAGACAGGGGCAGTAAGTAAACATTTTCTTTACTTGAATTTGTTTTTTATGAAAAAATTTTTTAATTCAACTTTAGTTCTTAAAGTATTTAATAAAAAAAAAATTAGATGTAAGTGTCTTACCTTTCCATTTTTTGCCTAGAAATTTTTACTAATTGAAGCTAAAGTTACCCTTATTTTTCATTTAATTCATAATTGAAAACTTGATGGACCCTCTGGAACCACTTCTGGTCACAGCAAAAGTAGAAGCTGATATGGTTTGGTCATGTTACATGGAAGCTGATATGGTTTGGTCATGTTACATGGAAGCTGATATGGTTTGGTCATGTTACATGGAAGCTGATATGGTTTGGTCATGTTACATGGAAGCTGATATGGTTTGGTCATGTTACATGCCTTAACATCATTTTCAAAACTATTATGCAGGGTACCCTAGAAGGAGTTTTTAGGAGAGGTCATACAAGAAAGAACTGTATGCTTTGTTTGGGCATGCCATTTACATTTAATAATTAAGCTAAATAATATTTTCTAATACAATAGTTCTCAAACTTTTACGCTTTGCAACCAACCATGAACACAGTTATGGTTTCATAGCATCATATAAAATTGTTTTGTTTCTGTGACCCACCAACTTTGGAATATTTTAATAATACAAATTTAAATTTTTGTTGCAGCCCATCTGAAATTAGTCTTCTTCCAACTAGTGGGTCGCCATTCACACTGAGAACAACTGTACGAGAAAATTAATTTTCGCTTCTTTATTATGTACATTTTTTATTTGGTAATGCATAACACTATGTTTTAATGCTATTACTAATAGCATTGAAAATTGACCAAAAAGCTTTTTTTCAATATTTTATATCAGATATTCATTGACCGAGATCCCAAGCTATTCTCTGTGATTTTAAATTATCTCCGCACCAAGGAAATTCAGCTAAGGTAAAAAAAAAAAAAATGTGTGAAATATTGTATCTTTTAAAAAATGTTTTATCCATGGATACTTTATCCTAAGTAAAATTGTATTATTCTCCTTCTATCCGCCTGGGTCTTATTAATTTGATGTTAAAATTAATATCCATGTATCACATTAAAAGGTCTTATGCCAAATTCTTGTCAAATATGAATTATTGGACTTATAAAAAAAAAGATTTTTTTTTCTTCATAGAATTTAAGTCTGTTTTTCAAATATTAAAAAATGGTTGTTTTTTAATAAAAAAAAATCTTCTCTCTGATCATTTTAAGATGTTAAATATCTGAACTAGCTGGCTTTGGCTGAAATACTTCCCTTGTTTTTAATTATAATCTTTTATTGTATTTGTTTTATATTTAATGGTAATTAACTAATACTTTATTTATTATATTTTTTTAATATTAGAAATGTTGATTTGTCAGCTTTACGACATGAAGCAGAATTCTATGGTATTAATGCCCTTGGTAAGTGATACATATGTGTTTCAGATAAATTTGTATAGTTTAAACAAAATCTGTGTAAGATATATGACTTAAGTTTTATTTTAATATTTTTTTTTAATCAGTTGGGAGGCTAGCATTGTGTGAAGATTTAGATCATTCTTCTTGTGGAGATGTTTTGTTTCATGGATATTTTCAACCTCCAAGTAAGTTGATGAGATTAATAAATTGAATTGAATGTTTTTACTTCAATCCGGGTCGCAGCTAGAAAATCAAGCGCCCCTGACAACTGAGGCCTCTCTGCCTTCCTGTTGCCTAAAATTGGTCGCAGCTAGAAAATCAAGGGCCCCTGGCAACTGAGGCCTCTCTGCCTTCCTGTCGCCTAAAATTGTGTCCATCTGAGTTGCAGGAAAATATATACAATTTTTAAAATAGCCATCCATTCCAGGCTCCACCCTCCATGCAGCAGCCCTGCTTCAGCATTACTTTATTAGAATTATTAGTCAAAATGAATTCATTTTGAATAACTTAGGATACTATATGCATAGTTTTCAGTATAGCTCTACAACTTAAAAAACTGCTGATCAGCTGGGAAATCCATTTAATTAAGTTTAAATGTTCATAGAGCCAGGGCCACAAATGTATTTTAATATATTAAAAGTCCAGATTCTATACAATTTCCCAGGTTGGGGAATTTTGTAATTTACATATAAAATACATTACCTTTTGTACATATAAAATATATTACCTTTTGTACATATAAAATACATTACCTTTTGTACATATAAAATACATTACCTTTTGTACATATAAAATAATTATCTTTTGTACATATAAAATACATTACCTTTTGTACATATAAAATACATTACCTTTTGTGTCAAGTGTTAGGGTGAGCATTTACTGCCAAGAGAGTTCAACAAACTTTCTTAGGAAAAAAATAGATGAGTAACTGAACTGACAAAAGGGGGGGGGGGGTAGATGAACTGATCAAAAGAATTGGTGCCTTGACATTCTTGGAGGGATTAATCATAGTTATAATAAGGATGCAAGCTGGTTTTGGCAGATGGAGAAAGACGATCAGATGACACTGAACAGAAAAACTGATAGACAATGAAAAGACAGAAATGGCACTTTGAGAAGAGTGAGTTGCAATAGCTAATGTGTAAGAAGTTACCAAGTGTATTTTGATCAAGTATATATACCTCAATCCTTTGGAATGGCAGTATACTTATAGAGAAGAGATAGTTGCAATTGTTATTTTGTATGAAGCTACAGAGGTTTTTTGCTATCAAGTATTTAGTATTTCAACTTGATCCTTCAGGATGGCTGAATACTTAGATGTGTACTATCCAGGGCATTGGTTGTGAACTATATCTGCACATGATTCTATTTCATACATGTTTTCTTTAAAGTTTATATATAAATGTTATTTGAATTGTGGAACTTTGCCTCATTCATGGCGTGTTATCATTGAGATAAGATGTGCAACTAATTTGAACACTACCACAAGCAAATAATAAAAACAAAAGGAAAAACACTACATTACAGATACTTTTTTTCCATTTTTTAAACACATTCATTAATGGAGCAGAATATTTCTTTTTAATTTCCACTTTTATTGGGGACAGATGTCTGGGTGGTGTAGGTCACTTAAAGGGTCTCAGTTTTAAATGGTCACCTGACTTAAGTTAGCGAAAAAAAAAGCAGCTGAGCATCTGTGGCTACAGAAACAGATGAATTCTACAATGGCCCTTCAGGAAACATGACTTTTTTTTTTTTACTTTTATTACATTGTCATTAGGTTAGAACTATATGCACGTACATGTATATAACTTTTTTAAAAAAAAAACATTTTGTTCCATGCAGCTCCACCATTGAGAAGTACATCAAATTTAAGACAGTCTGTCGTAAGTGTTGAAAGTGGAGATGGTGGCAGAGCAGCTGGTATTTCAGGGTCCAGGTAAGTGTTTTATTTTGTACAAAAATAATTAGTAAGTTTATTAATTAGTAAGAACTATGTAAACAATAAGCCATTGTTTTTTTGTTTTTTTTTATTATTAGAAGTACCTCAGGAGAAAGACGAGGTGCTGCTGGAAGACCTGGAGGAGTTTCATCTGCACAAGGACAGTCTCAGTTGAAAAATCCTCTGATAGATCATCCACATATCAACAGAAGAGCTACAGAAACAGTTAATGCTCAAGGTGTGACTTTTGATTTTTTTTTGTGTTATTGAAGACTATATTCACATAAGCTTGGCTGCCCCTGTGGCCTGAATGTGATGACCATCTTTAAATATTACTGCCATCTACAATGTCAATGAATCAAAAGATTTTTTTTTTCACATCTATCAAATTTACACACTGTCTTATTAAAAATATTTAGCATAGATTTATGTTATGACTTATTTTTTAAAATTTCAGTGGCTTTTGTAGACCCAATGAGAGTCACAATGTTGCGTGGCCATCAGAACTGGATTTGTGCAGCGTACCCTCATTTTGTCTGCTGCTACAAGTAAGTTCCTTCGAGCTTGTTGTGAAATGCTTTAAACTGATTGATATTGAATTTTTTAAACAGTTGGTTGTTTTTTTTAAAGTTTCACACTAAAAATTTATTTGAAACATTTGTTACAGAATGAAGGACTCAACAGGGTGGCACTTGCTGTGGATGAGCCAACACATGGAGTATCAAGTAGAGAGGGTCGCTCTTAACGCCAAGGTTATGAGTTCTAGTCAGGAAAACTCCAACAGTAAAATGGTGGCCGCATCTTCCGGCTCAACTGTTTGGTTGTGGGCAGTCTGGGACGACGGGGAAAGTCGACAGATAGGTTTGTCAAACATTCTGCACAAAATTTTCATTGATATTAAAAATTAATTATCAGTTTCAGTAAATAAAATGATAGAGTTGTTTTGTTTTTCCCTACGAAAAAGTTTGCTGATGCATTTTTTTTTACCTTTTAATATCTTTGCTAATGCTTTGTCTTTCAACAGGTATATTTGACCTCCATGTATCTGTTGATAACTTGTTTTTCATTGGTAGCCAGCTAGTTGCTTTGAGCCGAACTGGCAAAGTTGGTGTCTGGCACTCTATGACTCAGCACTGGCAGGTAATAAATGTATTAAAGATTTTAAATATAGTTCTTAATGAATACATTATAATGAGTTATGTGCATGAAGTTTGATACTTATCTTAAGATAAATCTTCATTTATATGGTAAGAGTTTTAATTATATATAGTGCATAACATCCTTTTAAAACTTTTACACTAATAATTTTGTCCATTTTTACTTTGGCATTAAATCTCTTATATCTTCAACTTAGGAAATAAAACATTGAAAAATAGCAAATCAGGCTAGAGTCATAGGAAATAACTTGATCATAAATGCTGTGAAAGAAAAAAACTATTATCTTAAATAAAATTTTTTTTTTTCATTTTTTCAAAGAATGTGTGTGAAAATGGTTTCTATTATCTCCATGACAATTTTTAGAAATGTTATTAATACCACTACATGCCATGACATAAAACTATATGCTATGTTGAAAACAGCAAGAGAGTGCTAAGTTAATACCACTAAATGATTAAAATTTATAGAATTTAGTCAGTGAAACAAATAATTTAAAAAAAAAAAATTAGTCAATACAAATATTTTTTTAGTTAATTTAATCAATTCATAAGTATTTTAATGACACTTTCAAATTTTTTTTTCTGTATTGTATTTATCTTTCATAGTTTATAAAGTTAATAGTTAATCAAAAAGCTGTACAATAAATTTTAATATTTATTTATGGAATACATTTCTATATGTATTATAATATTACATTAAATATTATATTTCATTAGATTTATGTTTATCACCTTCACTAAAGTATTATATTACATTATATATGTATGTTGATGAAATATTAATGATTGCCTAAACTGAAGTATTTTCTTAAGATAACTGCAGTAAACACCCATTTGAATAACCACCTTATCCTATCAGCAATGATGTTATTTTTGTCCTAGATTCAGGATGTTGTGCCCATAACAAGTTATGACACTGCAGGGTCTTTTCTATTGCTTGGCTGTGAAGATGGTTCTATTTATTATATAGGTAAGTTGTTTGATAACATAATTTAATATTTGAAGTTTGAAGCAGCAAGGCACTTTTTAACTTTACATTAATTTTAAAAAAAGTTTGTTGTAAAAAATTATATGATTCACTGACTTAAATATTTTTTTCTGTATTCAGTAACATGGTTTTAATACCTTCCCATTACGCTCTTTGATGCTGATAAGTATATCAAAGCGCACTCATCAAAATAGATTTTTTTTTCCTTTAGATATGCAGAAATTTCCATTGCGTATGAAAGACAATGACTTGCTAGTGACAGAGTTGTACAGCGATCCTGCTTGTGACATGGTGACAGCACTCAGTGTTTACCTGACGCCTAAAACTAGTAAGTGAATGACATTCCATAATTGTTTGACCATATAGTAACAATTTTGGATTTTTAAAAAATTTTTTCCTGTCCATTTTCTCTCTTGTTATAAATGGTCCATGTATAGGCTGGAGAAAGTAAAAATTTTCACTAAGTAAAAAAAACTCCCAATTTTGTGAATCCATGCATCATAAATAAAAGAAAGTTATATAAAAGTATCTTTTTTTGAGAATGTTTTTAAAGATTTATTCCTAAATTATTCTCATAGGTCTAAGTGGCAACTGGATAGAAATAGCTTACGGTACTAGCTCTGGCACTGTGAGGGTTATTGTGCAACATCCAGAAACTGTAGGGCATGGGCCTCAGCTGTTTCAGACATTTACTGTACATCGCAGTCCTGTCACTAAAGTCATGTTGTCAGAGAAACATCTAGTTTCAGGTATTTTAGATATTAACTTTTATTTTTAAAAAATACTTTTTTTTTGTTGACAGTGTTGTTTTATTATCAAATGACATATTTGTATTCAGATGGTTAACAAATTGAAGTTAAAAACTGCACAAAAAACAACTAAAGAACTTTATATTTTCCTCATGAAAATTCCATTCGAAAAAATATTACATCATAATCACCTATGATGATGGGCCATTTTGCCCAAGCTTAAATAATTTATATTTTTCAGGGTCATGTTTGTTCAGTTATGTGTACCAGTTATTTAAAACAAAATATTTCCTTTTACAGTATGTTCTGAATATAATCATGTTCGTACATGGAATGTTACTCGATTCCGTGGAATGATCTCCACACAACCAGGGTCAACACCACTAGCATCTTTTAAAATTGTCTCCTTAGATGATATGGATCCACTGATCAGCTATTCTGCTGGGAACGATTTTGGTAATTTGATCACAATTTTTTTAACGGTTCAATAAGATTAAAGCACACTGTCACATGTACGAAACAAATTTCATTTCCCATAGTGCCATTAGATACTGTTGTCATGTTTTTAAATAAAATGTATAGAAAATCTTGTGAAAAAAATCGATGTAAAAATCAGTTATTCAGTTTAAATTTTGTTTTTTTTTAATAAAAGGTCCATTTGGTGAACAGGATGACCAGCAGCTATTTGTTCAGAAAGTTGTCTCCAATACTGACCAGTTATTTATTAGACAAAGCGCATCTGGTAAAAGGTTAGCAATATTACAATATTTAATGTATTCAAATTTTATATTTCATTCCAATTTTATTAGTTATTAATTAATTAGTTAATGTTTTTTTAATGTGTGCAGAAACTGTATATTTATCCAACTTGCAGAACCCATAAAATATTTGAAAAATTAACCATTTAACTATATAATGATTAATTGATAATGGCTAATTGTATTAATTTAATGAGCGATGTTGTTTTTTAAAATATATTTTAAAGATCAGTATACATGTTTTTGTATTTGCTTTAAAGAAAATTTAGTGATAATTTTCTTACATTATTTGTTGAACTTAAATATCCTTACAGAATTTGTGTTATCAAAGCTGTAGATGGCAGTACCATCAGTTCTTTTTGCGTCCACGAATGTGAGGGCTCCAACAGAATGGGTTCTTGTCCTCGACGTTACCTTTTTACTGGACACAGTAATGGAAGTGTTCAGGTAATAGAAAGCATCAATAGTAATTGAAGCATTTTAAGCCAGACTAGCCTCAGCCTAACCCACTTTGAGGGCACACATGGGAAGATGAAATGTTTCTGTAGCTAAAGCATAATAAGGCGTAGTGTGGCTAACAGAATGCCCAAACACTTCATATTACCCAAGAGGTGGATTAGGCTAGTCTGATATGGTTGGTCTCCTTATCTCTATATAAATAATAAATGTTATTATGTCCAATGTTGTAATATTATTTTCTAATTTTCAATAGAATAGTCTCACAGCTGTGGGAATAGATATTTATGCAAACTATTGTTTTGGAACTATTTAAAACAATTTTATTCATATTATTTTGCCTGTCATGGCTCATTGATCTCCCTTGATACTTGTCAGGATGAAAGTCATGAAGGCATGTTTTTTTAATGGCATCTGTACAATTAAAGCCAAGAATAATGTTTATAATAAAGAAAATAGTTGTTTTCTGTATTGCACAAGTTAAACACAGTAGGGAATCATTTGTTCATTCTCATTGGACATAAAAAACAGTTTTTTGGTTTAAAAACTGCACTGGTACCATTTGTGTTTACTAGCTGTGATCATATACAAAACAATTGCTTTTTCGGTCACTTTCCCTTTTTAGTTCTGGTGTAATAAACTAATTTAATGATCACAGAATAAGTCTTTTCATCTTTGTCACATTGTGACTGTATGTGTACAGTGTATACTCATTTTGCATGTATGGTTGAACAAGGGTATGTATGTTCAGAGATTGTCAGGAGACAGAGTAGTGTGACTGGGCCTTGGGAAAAGATGTGCACAAGAGTTGAGATATAGTCCAGATGATGTGGTCTTGAGTACTATTTTGGTCAATGGACTTGGTTGTAAAATGGTTACTCTCACATTATAAGGACATTAAATTAATGTGTATCATTTGAGCAGCGTTGATAAAGGGCAAAGTTGACTAGTTACTTGTTCAAAGGAGTTTTTTTTATCTTTTGAGTTTCACTTGTGGTGTCACTGAATTGTCATATCACCTCCAAAATTACATGACAGTCTTGTCTTATTTCATCCTAACTTCTATAAATTACTGGCATTTAAATTTTGTTTCCCCTCATCACATACTTAACTGTGAATTTCTCCTGTCTTATGCTTCATAAATTTCACCTCACCTTTCCCACTTCTTAATATAATAACTTCTCTTGTTTTAGTTTAAATATGTTGTTTTTTTATGTGACACAACTGGCATTTGTAACTCTTTTAAAAAAAAATTAATAAACATGTCTCATAAAATAACTATGTTCAAATTCTTGATATCAGTGTTAAAAATATTTCTAAAAAAAAAAAAAAGTAATTTCTAAACACTGTATTTGCTGGTATTTTTGTTTAAGTTTTCATTTTTTTTTTTGCAATATGTTTCAGATGTGGGACTTGACTACAGCTCTAGATCTTTACAAGCAAGGCAAACAAGGTAAATATACTTTCATTGTTAAATCAAAATATAAAATAAAGCTATTAATAATAAGCGTAAAGTTCCCTTAGCCATAGATGGCCACCGGGGGCAAACGAAGTGTATTCATCTGTTTCTATAGCCATGGTGTATAAGGGATGGTGTGATAGCACAAGGCTCACTCACCTTTACTTTCCCCAACTTTAGTAAGGTACCCTTTTTAGAACTTGTAGTTGGCGGATTTTCACCAGGACCAAGAAAATTTCTCTTGGTCCTCTTAGAGGATTTGAACCCGGGACCACTCCACACCACTCAACCATTTGTTTCCCTGAGCTATTAATAGTATTAATTTAATTGAACATTCTAAAATACATTGGTAAATAATTGCCTAACACTTGAGAAAGAGTACATGTAAATATTGTCAATATTTTTAGATGAGGCAGGCCCCATAGCTGCAGAACTTGTCCGATTACTAGAACAAGTTGATCTCAGCTCCTCAAGATGCTCCAGTCCTTGTGTCAGTCCATCTCCTTCACTCCTCATTGGGCCTGGAAACTTACCCCTAGCAGCCAAACTTTCTGCCCCATCAAGCAGATGGAACCTTCTCCCATCGAATGTCGGCCATGCAGATGCAGAGAATTGTGTCAAGGTATGCTACATAAACGTACCATCTTAGTAGAAAAAGAAACTTTTTTTTAAATCATTGGCAATAATAAAATGTTATTTTTTTCTTAGTGTCCTCAGTTGGTAGATGAATCTCTCCAATGCACAACACCACATGACCAGTGTGATGCTGCTGCTAATAAAGCTGGTTAACATTTGTGATAACAATCTTGAAATTGATGGTCCCACAGCAGAAGTTTGTTGCTCTTTTGTATGCCATTTCGTCTCTCATATTTTAAAAAAAAAATTTCATTATACATCTTATTATAAAAAAAATTGTATTAATTTTTTATTGTTGTTTTTTTTAGTTGTAAATATTATAAGAATTTATGTAGATTTTTTTTTCCTTCTCATTTATGAAAAAAACCTTTTATACACAAACCAAAAACAACTGTTCCAACTTACAAGTAAGTAAAAATTTTTAAAAATGTTTTTAAAAATAGACTTTTATAAAGATGTACTAAAAAGTCAAAAATATTTTCCATAGGCTTAGATCATACATACAAATATTTATATAAATTTATAATGACTAAAAAAGGTGTGTGCGCCAATATGGACTATTTTATTTATTTCTGGCACTAACACATTTTTTTTTCAATATAATTTCTGTAAATATTTGTATGTATGATCTAAGCCTATGAAAATATTTTTTTTATTTTTTTTGTAAATTGTAATAAGTCTTTTTTTTTTATAATAAGTGTCCAATGTATAGTTATAAACTAATAAGTGATGTTCCTATTCTGAGATTGAAAGACCAAAAGAAATCTGTTGCTTTATATTTTTAGAGCATTTTCGAAAAAAAATGCTCTATTGTCCCTGTTTTGTCTGTCTGTTTGTCTGTCTGTCTGTCCGTCCGTCATCACCCTAGATCTCAACAACCATAAGTCCTAGACCCATGATGTATATATCATTTTGTAGGTCTTGGCCTGCCAAGAAATGACTTTTTTCCATTTCGCAATCTGACCTCTCAGGGCTGTAAAAGGGGCCTTATAAAGTACCGTTTTTTACTATATAAGCTATATTAATAATGGACCGCCCATATCTCAGCAACCATAAGTCCTAGACCCATGATGTATATATCATTGTGTAGGTCTTGGCCTGCCAAGTGTACATCAAAAGTCCATTTCACGATAGGACCTCTGAGGGCCGGGCTTCAGGGCTCCTAAGGGGCTTATATATTATATATTCACCTTGTACGTTCAATAACCCATTCATTTGGTGCGAAATACTGCAGCACGTAGTTTCACCAAGATTTATTAAAAAACTCATCAAATGAAATAGTAAGCTTGTGTTCTGAGTTTAATTGAAAGTATCAGAGCTATGCAACAATTGATGGAGTTTTCGGACGATTAAATGACTACAATTTCGAATGTTTTCAATTATGAGTCATATTTCAGTAACCACAAACCATTTGTAGTTAGATTTAAGAGAAAATAATTTTTTTTTCAAATATAAAGAAACGTCTTTATAATATTTTTTTTACAGATATATTAAACAATTGAATTTATAAACATTTCAAAAATTTACAAATATTTACTGAAAGCTAACAAACGTACTGATACATAACATGAAAATGCGCTAACACGTCCTGTGTCCAGAATGGAACAGGCTTAATTGCTTGTTTTATATTTTGAAAAGAATTTCACTTGCTTTTGTTGGTAAAGTTTAAATAAAATATAAAAAATAAGCCAACAGACTAAAAAAAAACTTCACAACTCTATACACTACAGAACTGTGCTTTGGCTACAGAGCTGTGCTTTGCGTGCAAAAAGATAATGTTTATACAAAGAGTGGAATAGCAGAAAGATTATCAAAATGGTAATTAACTTCAGATGTCATAAGAATTTAATTAATTGACTTAAATATTGTATAATAGAGTAATGTCAGAGAATACACAAGTTTTCAGTTTCAAATCAATTGGTCTTTTAGAATTTAGTGATAATGATTTTGAAATTCCCAAACAACAGCTTTTTATTAATATCAGTACAAACAAAATACATGCATACCCAAACAAAGCAACTTAAAAATGTATCAAAAAACTAAATTTTAAGTTGATTGTTTAATGCGTAATGAAATTCAAAATAAATTTGGTGATTTTGCTAACAGTATGTCAATAATTCAAAGCATACAAATAAAAAAATTTTTACCGACTAGACCTTGCATTAAAAAAAATTACTGGTCTATGTTTGATTTCAGCAACTCTCTAAGGCATGAAAAACTCTCCAGTGCATGTTCAAAATGTTTTAATGTTCTATTCATTTTATGGCTGACATTACAAGATCTTAGATAAATGATTTTTTTTTTTCCACCAATAAAAACAGCTTCCAATGACAAAAAATTATTGGGTCTAACAATTTTTATTTTATACAAAGATGTCATGTAGAAAAAACTTTTTCCTATTCATTATAATGTAAACAATTGATTACATAAAGAAAAAAAAATAAATTGCAATCAGCCTATTTATATTTACTTAAAGAAAAAACTCCCGTCCAAATAAATAATTGAATGAAATTTAACAAAACTTATTGTGAAAAATTACTTAGCTAATTATCTATCAGTAAAATTGAACATATTTCCGAATTTCCCAGTTGCGCCTTGTTGAAACTGTCGCATCATGCTCTGCAATCCTTGCATGCCACCTAGAAATAGAAATACATCTGATGTAGATATATAATATACCAGGGAAGCATAGATGGATGGCATATATATTACTAAATTAAAATACTGAGGTAGCTCTTTGTTTCATAACTCAAAAAAAAAAAACCTGTTGTTAAAAGAAAATGTTAACCCACCCATTTGTTGCAAAACTCTAGGATCCATCATTTTAGCCATCTGTTGATTGAGTTTGGTTATCTGTCCCTGATTTACATTCCTGTTCATGTCACCACCTACAAAATCAAAAAAATAAGTTGAAAGTTAAACATTCCTATTTTTTTTTTTTTTTGTAATTCTCAGTAAATTGTCACCTGAAGTATGAGATTTTTAATCTCTTGATCCTGTAAATCACGAATGAGACTGTTGTTCCCTTTAAACAACTTTACCATAACCTTCTCCGCTCCAGATGGGCTCACAACCAAGGTGACTCTGAGTCAGCCAGTAAATTAACTGACAATTTACTCAGATACATACCTTTAAACAATCCTTTGATTCCTCCCATTTTCTTCACCATTTGTGCAAATTTCTTGTACTGTGTCAAAAGTTCGTTGACTTCTCTGACTGATACACCAGCTCCTCTGGCAACTCTGGTCACCCGGCCAGGACTTCTGGAAAATAGTTTTTCCCCCTCAAGGCTATCGAGTTCTAGTGACAGAGAAAACAACAACTTTGAATGTCTAATTCTACGTAGAGGCAAAATAAAATATAAGAAGTGGTGATTAAGCAAAAAAAATCTTTCAACTTAAGAAATTTCAAAAATAAAGCTAACGAGTAAATTTCCTTAATTTGTTGGATATACAAAATAAAAAATAACATCAGAAATGACAAGCCATTAGCCAAGAAAATAAAAAGGATACTTGCTACATTTTATTATATTTTAGACAAGAATGTATTTGTTACAGAAGAATACTATGCACAACAAGTAAGATGAGAAAGGAAAGCTTTCATATTACTCTCGCTCTATAATTGCCTCATTAATCAGATTTTTTACTATCGTAACTTATAATTAAGAATTGTACAACATTAAACATATGAGTTTTTTTTTTCTGAATAGCATATTTATAACACATTCAAAATGATTTTGAAAAGTATGAAAAACTAACCTTGATCATTCATACTGTCCATGATTGTCATCAATTTTTTTAACCTAGCCATTGATTCCTGTTCACTTCCTTTTGTCATAAAATCAGAGCTAAACCCTGGAATCATTCCCTAGCAAAAAAATAAATAAATATATTTTAAAATAATTTACATGTGTCATTAATAATAGTGTGGGATGGATGGTGTAGATTCTCAAGTGTCGACCTGAGAGTCCTGGGTTCGATCCTTGGTAAGAACCATGGGAAGTCGTCCCACAAGTCCACCCAGCTTTAAATGGGTACCTGACTTATAAGTTGGGGAAGGAAAGGCGGCTGGGCATTATGCTAACCACACCATCCCTTCATATGCCGAGGTTTTTTTTTAAAGAAACAGATGAATTCTACACTTCATCTGCCCCGATGGCCCATTTGGGCTAATGGAACTTTTTATTAATAATAGTATCATGATTTATATATAGATAGATAGTGCAGTTTGTAACAAAAAATAAATCTTAGTGTTAAATAAATGCTAAAAAATTGTCTTGTAATTTACCATAATTTGGCTAAAAGGTCCCATCTTCATAATATTTTGAAACTGCTCATACATATCCCTAAGTGTAAACTGACCTAAATGAAAACGAGAAGATAAAAAATGCAATAGCAGACACTAAAAATATAAAGAAAAACAAAAATATGATAGTAAAATTACAAGCAACAGAAAATGGTTAAGGGAAGTAATCGGGGATCTACTGTTAATATTAAATAGGGGAGGTAAAAGATTAGCACCATATCTTTATGAATTTTTGCAAGGTGTCAAACTTTTTTTTCACCCCAAAATAAAATAACGATGAAATTATTTTTAAATGTAAAAATGTATATAGACTAAAGTAAACGAATTTTAATTATAGATTTCACAAAAAAATTCATGCTTACTATAAATATAATTTTTGTATCAAATATTAATTCAAATTCATAAAAACTAAAGATTTATCAAGATAGAAAAATGTCACTATATATTGTTGGGAGGGGCATGACCATATGTCTGAGAACTTTATAGAACCTACTATAGGGGTCACCAACTGAAGACTAGTTCTTCCTATAACCCATGGAAAAGTCCCCAGACCTGAGGTAGAGATACCATTCCGCACAATTGGAAGCACCAGTACTACATGAAATCCAGGACACCAAGCTGTGGGGTAGACTGGCAATTGTCATAGGTACAGTTATGTAGGTAGTGCCTATACTGCTCTCACAAAATGGGGCTTATCCTTAAAGTTCTCAATACTTTTTATTCCCTTAACCGATGGAATGTAAAATTGAGGAAACTACCCACCTAAAGAATTGCAAGATTTTAAAAAAAAAAATTAAATTTTACTACTTTAAGTCGAAATAGAAATTATTTAGGTCTATCAACTTGCATTTACATAACGAGCTTTAACATTTGTGCCAAATGCTTTCCAGTTAGTGTTTACTGTTTTATGGTTTGAAGTTCCAGTCAAGGTACATTTTTATAAAGTTGTTATTATTATATATAAGGTTATATATTTAACACAATCAATAAAATAACACTATATTATTCTAATTTAATCTGACATAGCATATTATATTTAAATTAAACTACATAATGGCAGAGATTAGCTAACCCAGTGGTTCACTAAGTGTTTTGTGTAGGTCACGACCCAATAATCAAATTTCAGGTGGGTCACAACAAAATCTAAATTTATAATTAAAGGATGGAGAATCTATAAATGCATAATAAAAATAATTTTCACTATATGCTACATAACTAAACGTTTGTAAAGTAAAAGGGCTAATCTTAATATACAATAAATTATGCTTTTATTTGACTTGTTTATCATAGTTTTTCTTTGCAGGTGTGTTGCAAAAGAAATAGTTTAAATAAGGTTCTGCTCAAAGCGGCACTTACTTTGCCGTTTGCCAGGGGCAGTATCTTTCGTACTTCTTACTTTTTAATGTAGGGAATATTCAGATACTGGTTACACCACATATTTACTTCTTCTTAAAAAAAATGTTGACCTGAGCAAAAAAATGAAGTCTTTCATTGTAGGAGTGCCCTAGTTTTTTATATTTTTTTTTCAAACATAATTGAGAAAGCTCTTTTGGTGTTATGCAAGTGATTTTTTTAAACATTATTTCTTGAGTAACTTAAATTATGGAGGTCAATGCAAAATATGTGAAAATTAAAATGGTAGTAAATCCAGACTCCCCAAATCTTCCAAAGTTTGATCTTTAAAGAAAAAAGGTGTGTTAGTGAAAAATGTCGCTGATATCTCATATACTATATTTTGAAAAATATGACTAAGATAACATCTGACTGTTATGTAATAATCTATTTTCTACCATTAAATACACAAGTTTGACTTTTTTTTTATTAACCATTTTAGCTTACAAACGTAAGTTGGTTTGAAGGGTTTTAGCAGATATTGGCTTTATATTTTTTTTCATAAGAAGTTATTAAGTTAAAAGTTTTATCAAACCAATGTACCACTGAAACTGAACAGAATTATATACCAATAGAAGTAAAACCACCTACCCATGTTTGGATAATAAACTATTAGTGTTTAAAAAAAGTATAACTTTAACCCATTGGTTACGTAGGGGAAAAACTAGAGATACCCTGCAATTACTGAGGGTTTTTGGGCTTGAGCAAAAAGTTTGGGGGAAAAACGGGTGGGTACACAAAAACGCATGTAACTTTTAAAGTAATAGAGATAGTTCTTTAAAAGTATACATTTTATTACAAAGAAATGAATTATCTTTCATTCTGTGAAAGAATTAAAGTTGTACAATTGATATTTAAAAAGTTATTATTCAGAAAAGTATGACGATTTTTTTTTCTATTTTGATTTTTTAAACCCTATTTTCAACTGAAAATTTTATCTGGAGATTATAAAAATAGCCTATAGGTATATCGAGATAAAATAAACATTCAATTTCCTTTACAACAGTGTAAGAATTACTAAAATTGATCAAGATTTGATAAAGTTGTTATGAATTGAAAATAATCACTATTTTTAATGGAGGACCTGAGTGTGGGCTGTTTATATAGACTTTATTTATTGTGCAACTATTTATCAACTACAATCTTAAATAGTATGATCTACATATCAACATGTCAGAAATTAAACAATCTTTCTTATGATATATATTTTATGTATGTTGACTTTATAGTAAAGATGATAAAAGTATATAAGTTCGATATAATTTATTCCTTCCAATTGGTTATGCAACTTTCAAACCTTACACATTACAAACGAAAAAACAACAAACTAATTATAACTAATGTTTCCGAATTTAAGCTTTATAATAATAAATGTTCCAAAATTAATATAATAACGAACTTTTGAAATCGGTCACCATATTGGACCATAAAACGGTCCGGACACAAATTATAAATCTCAATAAAATCATAGTGATTTTGAAAAAATAAGTGATTTAAGTTATAGTACTAAAAGTAAACATAATAGGGACACAAACAATGTTTTAAAATGGAAAATGTAGCTACTCACATGTTCTTATAATGTCATCATAATTAAAGTAATCCATATTGAAATACTAAGTCTCACAAAAACACGCATCCATTAACAGAAATATAGCACATTCACAAAACAAAAACAAACAAACTGCAATTGGAAGTGATGATTTTAGATTTCATATATTCTCTTTAATGTATTTTAAGTCTATAGCAAGTTAATATAAATAAATTGTAATAGTAATTTTAAGACGTTAAACACGCCTATGGCCTCATCTCGGAGGAGGGGGGGATTTCAGTGATGTCATAAATCTGCCGATGTTTATCGAAAATAACTACATCGCCGTAAATCTACTAGAAAAAATTCATTAAAATCAGTTTTTATATTGTTTATTGTAAAAAAAAATCATTTTTAAACATAAATGTTAAATAATTTGTAAAATGTGTTTGATTTTGAAGCAACACGCTGTGTTCTGTGTCTAAGGCTAACAATAGTACTGCGCATGTGCGGTGAACCTGTTATGCAATTTTTACCACCAGCGAGCTCGGGACAAAGAAATTCCTCACACAGGGGGTCTGGTTTCTGTCTCCCTGTTGTTACATAATGGAAAAGTTACGCAAATGACCTAGATATTCAAATAGAGGAAAGGCTGACCTTTACATTGATACCACACGTGTGTAATCTTACGCTAGAATGCCGGCTTAAACCGGACATCAAAAGCGGCCATTTTGGCGAATTTTTCGATCGGAGAAAGCGTGTCATTTTTACCCCCTTCCCACTAAAAACATAATAAAAAAAGAACTGTCTAGAAAATGATGAAAAACCATTAATGAATTTGTGTAGAAATGATTTCTCTACAAGAATATATAGGTTACAACGCGATACATTAAACATAAGGTATAGAAATCTATCGCTGAAGTGAAATGTCAAAAATCCGCATCCGTAGTTCGGGCCTTATCGCGATTGTTGTCGAAAATCCGCATCCGGAATGAAAAGGTTAAAAGACATGAAAAAAAGTTAACTATCAATAAAAAAATATAATTAGTCGCATTAAGTGGGGTAAAATAAAAAAAATACCCAATAACAGAAAAAAGTGTGAAAAGGAAATATAAAATTCAAATGCACTGAAATAAACATCCCTTGATTTTTAACGTTTTTTTTTATTTACATATTTACCGTGTTTTAATTTCTTCATTAGTTCCTCATTATCATCTAACTTTAGTTCATTCACCTTGTCTATGAGACCTTCAATATCTCCCATACCTGTAAGAAAAAAATTTGGAAGCCAAGGTCATTATAGAAAATAAATACATGTATAAAAATTCAGAGGCAAACTTTTTTTATTTGAATAAAAATACATTCTACAAGTGAGTCCGATATTTACCCAACAATTTGCTGACAAAAGGCTGAACTTTGAAAGGTTCAAAGTCATCTGTATGTTCACCTGTACCAATGAAAATGACTGGACTTTTTGTGGCTGCCACACTAAAAAAAAAAATTTTTAGAGGAGTGAAAAAATTTGTTATGTGGAAATACAAGTCACATAATGCCATGAAAAGTTTACTTTTCAATACACAGATTTAAAAAATAATAACAGTAATAATGCCATGTAAATACAAAAGGATATAACTACTTACGCACTAAGTGCACCACCACCTTTTGCATGACCATCTAATTTGGTTATGATCACTGAAGCTACATCAACTTTATCTTTAAATGCTTTGGCCTTTAAACAAATTTCACGAAAAGTTAATATTTTAAAACTAATGTACGTAGTGCATGTATACTTTAGGTAATGAAGTACATCATTTAGTGAGAATATTCTAATTATTTTATAATGAATACCTATGTATGAGATACAAAGCAATGATTTATGCTCACATTTTAACCAACTATAATATTATATTAAAAAAACATTTTAACCTGTGATTCACAAGCTTGACCGATAGTAGCATCCATAACAAAAATAATATTATCTGGTTTCTGAAAAAATTAAAATAAACAAATGTTTCAATTCCAAATATAGCAGAAATATTTATTGCATTTCAAGCAATTAATATTGCAATAAATTACATATAAAATGCTGAAAAAAACTTACAATAGCCTGCTCTACTTGCAACATTTCTTCAAACAAAGAGTCCTGCTGTTTATGGCGACCACTTGTATCTACAATGATGATCTCAAAGTTTTCTGCTTTAAACTTTTCAACACCCTCCTGGGCAATGACCACAGGATCAATTTCTGTGTAACTGAAGTTAGTAAAAAAATAATTTTATTTATTTTGTAAATAAAAACAACTCTTTTGTAATAAAGATTTTAACTACTTATGTTCCTAAATTAATTTTTTTTTAATATATGCACTCTAAATACACTGTTGAACAGATTGCGCAAGTTATGTCTCTTGCCTTAACTGGAGATTAAATATCATATACTTATAAAAAGCTAATTAATAAAAAAAAATACACAAGAGTGACTTTTACCTGCCATAGAAAGGTATACGAGCTTTGGTAGCATTCTGTTTCAATTGATCAAAGGCTCCTGCACGAAAAGTATCAGCGCAGATCAAACATGTCTTCCAGCCTTTACGTTGATAGTAATAAGCAAGCTAAGAGCAAAATAAAAAAAATTTTTAAAATCTAGTTTGAGCAAACTTATGCAATTTGTGAAAAATATTTTTTTCTGTTAAATAGCTTTCTTTAAAAATAAATCAACCAGACAATCATTTGGTCAATTCACCAAGTTAACTTAAGTTGTAAAATAATTTAACGCAGGCTATGAATTGTAATAAAAATGATGATAGTACTAATATAGCTCTCCAAGAAGCCACCAAAATAAGAAACAAAATGTATAAGCTGATAGAGAAGAAAAAAAAATTTAGCCTTACTTTTGTACACGTTGTAGTTTTGCCGCTGCCTTGAAGACCAACAAACATAATGACATTATTTCTTCCTTTGCTAGGCTGCCAGGCTTTCACTCCAGGATCAATGAGCTAAGAGTTGAAAATAATACATGTATTGGGTTAATTTTATGAAATTACAAAAGTATTTCTAGGGGAAAAAATGTGTCATCCATTTAGATTTCAAATAAAAAAATATTTGTGCAGAGAATAGTAATAACAAAAAAAAATTAATAGTGCAGCTTTGAATATTTTTCTGCTATTTTCCTTTGACAAGTCTTTATCCATCGACATTTAGCAAATGATATTCTCCTATAAGTGGGGAACAAAATCTTTCAAAATACAAAGGCTGAACACAGGAAAAGCTTTCTTATCACAGAACTAAACACATAAAAAGCTTTCAGAAATAAATGCTCTTAACCATTAAAAAATTCTGAATTGATTAAAAACTAATAGGAAACTAACCTTGACCAACTCTTTAAATACAGCTGACTGAATCATTCTGCGCTTGTTTAGGCCTCCTGCCATTTCATCAAAGTCTATTACAGATCTAAAAAACAAAAATTACAAATTACTTTAATTACAAATCAAAACTTATTAACAGTCACTCACATGAACATGATTATTACAAGAACATTTCATGAAAAATTATTTTTATCGCAAAAAATTATATTGCATTCATATTTATTTTTAAAAAAGAATGAATTAATATTTTTTTTAAATGTATAGATACAGCAGACTCTAGACAACTAGCATCTCTACAATCCTGCCTTATTAATAATGGCACAGGTGAGACAGGGATTATGCCAGCTTTGGCAGTTACCAGCATGCATTCCCACCCTATTAGGCCAGATAGTCGAGAGCCTACAGTACTTTTAACTTTCATTCACTTTTAACTACACATTCTTGTATTATTAATTAATTCTCTTATTTGATATCAGTAAAATGGAAAAATCAGAATTTTACCTGACATTCTCTCTGAGTTGTTTGACTAAACGAATATTAACATCAGCTTCCAGTAAGGCAGCACAAATTTCTTTTAACATGCCATTGAGAACCTAAGCATTTAATGATTAAAATAAAAATAATTTTTGATAAAATGAAAAACAGTCAAAAACTAAATTTCATTCATTTTTTTTTTTTAGATATTAAAATAGATTATTTTTTCACTGAAAATTTACTGACTATAAAAAAAACTGTTCAGTAGCTATACTGGATTTTCTAAAAAAAAAAATTTCTTAAAATGACTTAAGTATTTAATTACCTTAAAAATTAATCAGATTTATTGTACAATTTTCAGTAAAGTATACTACTAGTACTGATTATTAATTTTATAAAAAAAATAAGTGTTCTTGTTATTAAAGAATATAAAATTAGTGTAACGTTATTAAAAAAAAAAAGTTAACCTTACCTCTTCATTAATAATTGTTGCATTGCTGAGTGATTTCAGAGCAGAAGTAATCTTTCTGCCCAAGTCTGCTAGAACCATTTTTCACAGGAGTTTTGTATAATTTTAAAAAGAGTATTAAGACTAGCTCTGAAAAGTAAAAAAAAAAGGAAAATTATTACTTACTAAACTCAGACACTATGTCATATTAAATAGATAGTCATATTTATTCATATGGATGGTTATGACCTTATGGCTTAGTCATATACTCCATGTTCAAAAGTAACTTAGGAAGTTAAGTAGAATATGTGCTATTTAGTTCAAGAGTAAGTTAAAATGAAATAATTAATAATTATGAAAGTCCTATAACTACCATTATGTTAATAGTGCATATAGGGGCGTAGCGTGGTGTATCGGCCGCCCAGGGGCGGAAAGGACGATTTTGCCGCACTCTCATTTAGGTATTTCAATTTAATCTATACATTTTTGCCGCCCCCCCCCCCCCAAAAAAAGTAATAAAAAGTGCCGCCCGGTGGGGACCGCACCCACCGCCCCCCCTAGGTACGCCACTGAGTACATATATATGTTATATATTAAAAATAAATAAATTACAGATCAATTGATACACTTATAATACACTAATTTTATACAATTATATTTTCTCTACTACACTGTCTACAGTCTAACTCTATTAGTCAATGTAGTTATGGTGACCAACTGTCCTTTTTTAGGTTATGTCTTCCCTCGCAATGTGTCCTCCTTTTCTATATTTGAAGAATAATCAGTAAATCTCCCTATTTGATTGATGGAAACTCCATTCATTGTGTGTGATATGAGGATGTGACATATTTGTACATTAAAATAGATGACAATTGTCTTTTTGAAAAATTAAATTACAGTATACTATGTAATGAAAGTTTTTATAATTATAAATAGAATTCATTTATCTTATTATTTCATTAAAAATTATTTAAAAGTTTCTCGTCATGATATATTTTTTCCTCAGGGTTTTATCATGATCCTTTTCACTGTAAAAAAAAAAAGTTGGTCACCTTTATGCCGTCTTTAATCACTTTAATTTAACTATGATGTAGAACGAATACTAGGACTAGTATTGTTACTAATTAAGGTATGCACTAGTACTAAATACAACCACCGAATTAAATTAGAGCTCAGTGGACGCGTGAATACAACTAGTTAAAACGATGTAAATCTAGAGTATGACAGTCGTCGTCGAAGATATCTTGACACTTTATTTGCGTACAGCTTAAAATAATCATAATTTTTTGAAAGCCTGAAGTTCAGAGAAATCCTGCAATACCAAAAGCGATTTTTACAATCATTAGTCATTTAATAAAATTCTTTTACCTTTGATAAAATTGATAAAATATGCTAACACTTACTAACAGTAAACCATATGATTATAAACAAACTAACTTCCTGTCTCAATACCGTCTGTACTCTCCCTTTATTTTTACCACGTAGAAGGCATTAAACAGCAGAAAAAAATTCTTTCCGTTCTTTCAACCGCATCGCTATTGCCAGTAGCATAGGAATTAGGAAGAGTACTGCGGGTTTTCGGACTTTTCAGATTAGGAGGAAGGCGCCAAAAAAATTGTAACTCGCACAGGGTGCCACAATAACTAGCTACGCCTCTGGCTTTTACCACTTTATCGGTATATGTAATGACTGAAATGTAAAATTGTTTTTATTGTACTTGCACCTTGGGTACTTGTTCTCTTACTTGTACTTACCCGGTCAATGTGGCCCCAACTTTCCGGTCTAATCCATCAAAGTTTTAACCAGATGAATTCTTATTAGGGGCCGTCCATAAAGTACGTCACGCTCCAAGGGGGGGAGGGGGTATAAGAAAGTGTGACAGTTTGTGACAGGGGGAGGGGGTCAGGCCAAGTGTGACG
>JAGDYQ010000015.1:4073888-4102765 GCA_021962125.1 Bulinus truncatus | reverse complement strand
TATAAGTACATGTTGAATTAAAACAGTTACATGAGTTGATAAAGAACTTTTAGTTTAAATAAATTAATCCAGAATAATCACCTAGAAATTTTGTCAAGAAATACATGTATCTTGAATGATTTGTAATTTCATTTGTTTCCACTTTATCCACCCAAAATGTATAAATGAAAGATAAGTAAGATTGATTAACAAACAATATTTCTTACTTCATTATTCTCTTTTTTAACATGGCTATTTCTGCAAGAAGTCTGGTCATATATTGCTGGACCTGTAAAGATTCAGAAAGTTTGCTTCTTTGATTCTGAGAAGAGGCTGCAGCTGGATAGTCGGGAATGGAAGAAACAGGGAAAGATATAAAAGAACTGTTAACTGGAAAGAAAGGTAAGCTATTATCATTTGAAACAGGCACACTGTAATTAGGATGTGAGAAACGATTACCATTTGATTGAGGGTTGGAAGCATAGGCAGTGAAATAGTTGCGTACATTTGGTGAATTATAAGCATGAACTGAAGACAAGTTGTTAGGATCAGTAACTGCACTGATGGAAATAACATACTGTTAGGTATGTTTGAAGGAAATATTGTCAGGTTCTGTTCAGCAGTAGGAAGAGAGGCAAGTTTATCTGGAAAGTGACTTCCATTGAGCATCACTGAGTCTGAAGGTCTCATGAAAGGAGAATAACCTTGGGCTGACAACAGGAATGCTAGATTGGTTTGTTAGGATAACTGCCAGTGATAAAATCAAAACCACCAGATTGTTGATGGGTGATTGATGATGAACTGACAGATTGATGACTGTTTGGTGTAATGAAAGGATTTAATTGAGAAGCCACTGTGGCCTGAGAAGAGACAACCTGTACTGGATTCAAAGAGTTATGCATAGTTCTGCCATCAATTCCTGAAGTACTGGGTTGTGGCCTATAAGGAATCTGTGTACTTGCTGTTCCTGAAGGTAAATTAGACTGCAAGACGTTTTCCTTTAAGTCTTTATGATCAGAAGCAGCACCTGAAATAATATTGATGAATTTTACTCATTGATTTTCACCTATTTCAGAAGATCATTCCAATATTATAAAATACTAGTAATTAGGAGGAACCTGTTCCTCGAAATGGGGCCCAACCCCGAAAGAATAGTCACCCTTGCCTTAAATACTCCTTACATAGTTTATACTTTTTAATTTGTGGCCAACTGAGTTATTACAATAGCCACTGAGTCAAGAGAACATATATTAACTAAAAATGTTACAATTGAAATGTTGTTACAATTGAAATGTTTTAACTCCTGCATAGTATGATCACTTTCCCATTAATAACAGTGTGTTAGAGATTAAAGTGTGAACATTCCATACAGCGATACAATAATACATCTTAGAAAATATAAATAAGAATATTAGAATATAAAATTCATTCTTATTTTAACTAGATTAACGTAAGTTTGGTTACTTTTATCTCTCTTACTCGTTATACTTTAAATGCAACAGTCTAAACACTATAACAGTATTTCCTAGAAATAAGATTAGGTCTTGTATTAATTTTTTTGCTGCAAAAGTCATAATTGGGCTGTTTTCAGGGGATGTCTTATTTTTCATGCACAATAATTTGTGCACTAATAGCATTTAGTGGTATTAAAAAAACTTAAGTTCAATTAGGTGTTGCCATTCATTGGAAACTTTTGCAATTTTATTTTTTATAAAAATATTTAAAAATGCACCTGAACGTTTTGATCCTTTTATTAAAAAATTGATCATGATCTTAGCTAAAGATCTTGGGGGGAAGAGATTATATTGTGAGATACATCAAAAATCATGCATGGGCTTACTTTGGGCAGTATCAGATATTATTGAAAGCTTGATCAATTTAGTGGCTCTAACAAATCAGTTAAAATCTCCCAATTCTGAAACATTTTGAATTTAAAATCCTAAGGTTAGCATTTGTTCTCTGCATCCACACATTGTTTGAGTCTAATTTATGAGAAGAACAGCTAAGTTAACTACCCTTATAAGAAGGAAGTGCTTGGTATGAAGAAGATTCCATACTGCTACAGCTAGATGATAAAACATTGCCTTGAGTCTGATTGAGAGGAGGGCCAGATGTTATGTGAGATGAAACAGATGGCAAGCTTTCTGAGCTTGAGCAAAACCTTTGTGAGCTGTCGTTAGCCATTGGTGCAGCCTGAATCGAGTCCCTATCATGACCTGATGACCGGTCTTCTGTGAAAAGATCAAAATATTTCATAGTTTTTTAGCATCTTTTTTGAAGTAATTCAAAGGGATTCATATAATTATGCATAGAATTTTTAACATGGTTTTTAAAATCTATTGTTATCTATCAAATTTGTTTTTTACTCTTAAATATAAAAAATAATATTGTAACAGTTTCCAATGAATGGCAACACTTAAATGAAAAATAAGCACAATAATATGATAATATGAAGGCTTTAAAATCAATATAATAAGAAATATGCAAATAAAGACATTTTCGATATCTAGTCTAATTAATTCTTTTTTAATAATAATATTTTTTCATAATACTGTATGGACAAAAAACAAAAGGAAAGAAAGTTAAAATGCTCAATAATAAGTTCAGTCAAAACCATATCATTACTAGTGACTTACCATCTGCACAGAGAACTAAATTTTCAGAAAAACCACCACTGACATTTAGTCTGGAAAGCAGCAAGTTACATTTAGACATTTATGTCATGCCAAGGAAAAAAAGACTACAAAGCATAAAAAACAGGAATATTAAGTGCAAGCAAGCTGAATTTTAAACTTCAACTGCATATTTGTTAGTGCATAGTTTCACAATCTAAATATAAATTCTACAATATTTTATGTACATTTAAACACAAAAATGTTATTTGAAAGTATGTCAGTAAATGAATAAAAAATGAATTACATGTATTTGTATAAATTAGTATTTAGTATTTTGATTTTTTTTTCAAATTATTTAGGATCCATCATTGCCTTCTAAAATTGTTAATATGTAACTGATAAATTTTTATCATCGTCAAATAAGCATTTATATTTAATGCTATGTAATATCTTACTTTTTGTTCACAAATATCAATGTATCCTTCGAGTTATATTTTTTTTTAAGTACAAAAATGTTTTTATCAAGCATAAATTGTGTCTAAAACAAAATAAATAATTCATTTAAGTGCTTTTTGAAAAAAAGTAGAGCACAAAATGAGCACTAGTGATTTACATAATTAATAATTGATTTGTTTCTATTTTGTCTATAAAGCTTATATTTGAGGTAAAAAAAAATCCTATAAAGTTTACTGATAAAAATTTAATCCACAGAAGGTTAGCAATCTAAATTTTAAAATATGAAAAATTAAAGTAATAAAAATTAATACTAAAATCGTAATAACAATAATAATATACAATCATTAACAAAATGATTAAAATAAGATTTCCATTCATAACACTAAAAAAAAATTACTGCCTTTGGAAAAAAAATTTACATTTTTAAAAACTAAAAATCTAAATAATAAATAGTCCAAATTCGTTTAGTGTTATAACAGGAGTGGCCTAATGCTGCCCTTTGATGAACAATAAGCCAGTTGTTGTTTTTTTTTTTATTACTTTTGTTCACTAAATTTTGATAAATTTATTAGTGTGTGGCTTTTATAAGTATTTATTTTTACTATACAATATCTCATCAACCTTACATGTGGCCAACCCAGTAAGTTATATTTCAATTTTAACATAAATTTCATCAGGAAAAAGACAAAACATTCATTATGAAATATTATACTAAAATTAGTAATGAGGAAAATAGTTAGAAGCCTTTAGCCTTTGTGCCAATGATATTAGTAGTTTTCTAGACAGTAAGCATAAGGACAAAGCAAAAGTCAAAGATTGGGGTTACATCCAAATAGGAGAGCAATGTTACAACATACCTTGAGTTCAGACTGGTGTCAGTCTGTTGAATGTTGTCAACTTCTGGTACAGTAAGTGGATAACTGGGTCCATGACTTTTGTGTTTCTTTGCCTTTGGCAAACGTTGTTGCAATTCTAAGTTAACATCCGGATTGTTGTACAAGTCTACCAAAACTTTTTGCAGTTTGTCTTCTGCAGCTATCCTTAAAGATTTTTCTTCATCAATAATACAGTCCCTAAAAATAGAATGGACTCAGTAACCTAAGTAAAATAGTTCTACAGATTTTTGTGTGAAATTTTATGTGAAACCAGAAATGATAAATTATAATTAATAATATTTATAATAGTTAATACCTAGTTAACTGCTAAACAAACCAGTCACAACACTCTAAAATATGATATTACCAAAACTTTTCTTAAGAATACATATTAAGAATAAATTATGACAATTTATTAAAATGACAAATCACGGAAACAGTATGAGTAAGTATTAGGATTTAGGTGTCATGAAAGCATTTTATTGATTAGTTATTTTAAGAGGGATTTTTTTAAGTTGTAGTGTAGGCTTAGTTTTACTCTTTTACTTAACTTACTTGGTGACTTAGTAAAGTTAGTGACTAGTCACGTCTCTAGACTTACTAGACTAACCAACAATCATTAAAGATTAGTCCATTAGTACGCATTAATTCGTTATTCACTGACATTTTTATTGATTAGGCCCAATTCATACATAACTAGTCTTTTTAGTAGTTAGTAACTAGACTCTAATATTACTTACTTTTCGTCATTTTCATCTCTCAATTTGATAATACGAAATTTAGCTTCCTCCAGTGCTTTTCTTAAAGAACCCACGGTTAACTTGTCGTCATATGGTAATTTTTCAAAATGTTTATCAGGAGTTCGATCTAATCTTCTCCTATATATTATTTGTTTGGCACCGTTCGCACTGTTTTCTACATCCATTATTGTTACTTATGCTCTCCCTTTGGTTATAATATGGAAAGAAAAAATTGGTTTCGTATTTGATGAAATATTATCTCATCTATGAAAGAGCGTCTCACTGTTAAATATTCCTATATATTTTGTGTAAACATATGTAACTTAACTAGACCATGTAAGCCTATCGAAAGATTTTCTTCCATTAACATGGTCGACATAGCGGTTAGATACGGTTAGCTTATTTTATGTGTGGCTTGGCTTAAGTTAAGTTTATGGATGATTGCTATCAATGATTTTCAATCAAATCAAGATTCAATGATTATACATACATCAAGTCTCAATACTCTTGTCCGTATATATAGGCAATATAGGCATTATTCCTATACTTGAACAAGACAGTCAATATTAATATTATTAATTATTTGATGTAATCAAGACTTGAAGAGTTTGAGTGAAACATCTGTTCTATGACTACTTATATGATCATTATGTCTGTGCCTACCGCTACTTATGAAATAAACTAACTATGGATGGACACTGATTAACAATCCTAAATTTTACTTTACTGGTTTCAACTAATAACTGAGATTTTACATTGATTTAGTGAGTAAGCCATGTCTAGTGAAATTGTTCACCTGAATGTTGGAGGTACAAGGTGAGTTAAAAATTAATTTTGAATACTTATTCAATTCAAAATTTTAATAAATTATTATAATTATCTAATATACATCATCTGACCAGTGGCCCCCAAACCCCGGGTCGGTACCGGTTAGTGGATCTAATGGTTCTGGGTGCCAAAGAAACATTAAATTATTTCCTTTTTATTTTATGTGGTGTATTTCTCTCGGGATTGTGGGACTTTCCATGGACAAGAAATAATCAAACGTTTACTGGTCCGTGGCAAGAAAAAGATTGGGGGCCACTGATCTTTACAATACATACATAACCTAATAGCCATAAGTGTCACACTGGATAGGCCCTGTAAAGGCCACCCTATGTGTTAAAAAGCTTTAAATTGCTGCAGATATCTCTTCTGGCTGGTGGGAGAGTTAAATCTACCTAGAGTAGGCAGCTTCCACTGTCAACACCTATTTATGTAACTGAATCTACCGTCAGACCGAAAAAGGGGATATTTTTACATACTTACTTGTCTGACCCTTGTGATAAAAATGTGAAGGAATTGAGTACTGTATCTTACCAGAGATGTTAACATTATTTCTCAATTGTTTTTTTGTTTTTTTTTTTGCAAAAATAATGAAAATCTAGAGACAGTTTTTAATTTTGAGATAAACAATACTAATTATAATTTATACCTGCTTTTTTTAAATTGAATAAAAAGTTAAATATTATCTTTCAATTGAAACAGATTCTCAACTTCACGTCAGACTTTGACTTGGAATCCAGAGACATTTTTTACAAGGTAAAATAGAATTGATATCTTTGAAAGAATTGATATCTTTGAAAGAATTGATATCTTTGAAAGAATTGATATCTTTGAAAGAATTGATGTTAAGTCACAAATTTGTAGGCCTACTTTCTTTTTAATATTTCACTTTTTTTTTTCATTTCTAGTTTATTAAGCGGAAGAATATCATCTGATAAAGATGAAACAGGGGCAGTAAGTAAACATTTTCTTTACTTTAATTTGTTTTTTTATGAAAAAAAAATTTAATTCAACTTTAGTTCTTAAAGTATTTAATAAAAAAAAATTAGATGTAAGATGTAAGTGTCTTACCTTTCCATTTTTTGCCTAGAAATTTTTACAAATTGAAGCTAAAGTTACCCTTATTTTTCATTTAATTCATAATTGAAAACTTGATGGACCCTCTGGAACCACTTCTGGCCACAGCAAAAGTGGAAGCTGATATAGTTTGGTCATGTTACATGGAAGCTGATATGGTTTGGTCATGTTACATGGAAGCTGATATGGCTTGGTCATGTTACATGGAAGCTGATATGGTTTGGTCATGTTACGTGGAAGCTGATATGGTTTGGTCATGTTACATGGAAGCTGATATGGTTTGGTCATGTTACATGCCTTAACAGCCTTTTCAAAACTATTATGCAGGGTACCCTAGAAGGAGTTTTTAGAAGAGGTCATACAAGAAAGAACTGTATGCTTTGTTTGGGCATGCCATTCACATTTAATAAATAAGCTAAATAATATTTCCAGTACAATAGTTCTCAAACTTTTACGCTTTGCGACCTACCATGAACACAGTTATGGTTTCGTAGCATCATATAAAACTGTTTTGTTTCTGCGACCCACCTACTTCTCAATATTTTAATATTACAAATTTAAATTTTTGTTGCAGCCCATCTGAAATTAGTCTTCTTCCAACTAGTGGGTCGCCACTCACACTGAGAACAACTGTACGAGAAAATAAATTTTTGCTTCTTTATTATGTACATTTTTTATTTGGTAATGCATAACACTATATTTTAATGCTATAATTAATAGCATTGAAAATTGACCAAAAAGCTTTTTTCAATATTTTATATCAGATATTCATTGACCGAGATCCCAAGCTATTCTCTGTGATTTTAAATTATCTCCGTACCAAGGAAATTCAGCTAAGGTAAAAAAAAAAAATGTGTGAAATATTGTATCTTTTAAAAAATGTTTTATCCATGGATACTTTATCCTAAGTAAAATTGTATTATTCTCCTTCTATCCGCCTGGGTCTTATTAATTTGATGTTAAAATTAATATCCATGTATCACATTAAAAGGTCTTATGCCAAATTCTTGTCAAATATGACTTATTGGACTTATAAAAAAAAAAGATTTTTTTTTTCTTCATAGAATTTAAGTCTGTTTTTCAAATATTAAAAAATAGTTGTTTTTTAATAAAAAATCTTCTGTCTGATCATTTTAAGATGTTAAATATCTGAACTAGCTGGCTTTGGCTGAAATACTTCCCTTGTTTTTAATTATAATCTTTTATTGTATTTGTTTCATATTTAATGGTACTTAACTAATACTTTATTTATTATATTTTTTAAATATTAGAAATGTTGATTTGTCAGCTTTACGACATGAAGCAGAATTCTATGGTATTAATGCCCTTGGTAAGTGATACATGTGTTTCAGATAAATTTGTATAGTTTAAACAAAATCTGTGTAAGATATATGACTTAAGTTTTATTTTAATATTTTTTTTTAATCAGTTGGGAGGCTAGCATTGTGTGAAGATTTAGATCATTCTTCTTGTGGAGATGTTTTGTTTCATGGATATTTTCAACCTCCAAGTAAGTTGATGAGATTAATAAATTGAATTAAATGTTTTTACTTCAATCAGGGTCGCAGCTAGAAAATCAAGGGCCCCTGACAACTGAGGCCTCTCTGCCTTCCTGTCGCCTAAAATTGTGCCCATCTGAGTTGCAGGAAAATATATTCAATCTTTAAAATAGCCATCCTTTCCAGACTCCACCCTCCATGCAGCAGCCCTGCTTCAGCATTATTTTATTAGAATCATTAGTCAAAATGAATTCATTTTGAATAACTTAGGATACTATATGGATAGATTTCAGTATAGCTCTACAACTTAAAAACTGCTGATCAGCTGGGAAATCCATTTAATTAAGTTTAAATGTTCATAGAGCCATGGCCACATATGTATTTTAATATATTAAAAGTCCAGATTCTATACAATTTCCATTTTCCCAGGTTGGGGAATTTTGTAATTAACATATAAAATACATTACCTTTTGTACATATAAAATACATTACCTTTTGTACATATAAAATACATTACCTTTTGTACATATAAAATACATTACCTTTTGTACATATAAAATACATTACCTTTTGTACATATAAAATACATTACCTTTTGTGTCAAGTGTTAGGGTGAGCATTATTCACTGCCAAGAGAGTTCAACAAACTTTCTTAGGAAAAAAAATAGATGCGTAACTGAACTGACAAAAGGGGGGGATAGATGAACTGATCAAAAGAATTGGTGCCTTGACATTCTTGGAGGGTTTAATCATAGATATAGTGAGGATGCAAGCTGGTTTTGGCAGATGGAGAAAGACGACCAGATGACACTGAACAGAAAAACTGATAGACAATGAAAAGACAGAAATGGCACTTTGAGAAGAGTGAGTTGCAATAGCTAATGTGTAAGAAGTTACCAAGTGTATTTTGATCAAGTATGTATACCTCAATCCTTTGGAACGGCAGTATACTTATAGAGAAGAGATAGTTGCAATTGTTATTTTGTATGAAGCTACAGAGGTTTATTGTTATCAAGTATTTAGTATTTCAACTTGATCCTTCAGGATGGCTGAATACTTAGATGTGTACTATCCAGGGCATTGGTTGTGAACTATATCTGCACATGATTCTATTTCATACATGTTTTCTTTGAAGTTTATATAATAAATGTTATTTGAATTGTGGAACTTTGCCTCATTCATGGCGTGTTATCATTGAGATAAGATGTGCAACTAATTTGAACACTACCACAAGCAAATAATAAAAACAAAAGAAAAACACAACATAACAGATACTTTTTTCCCATTTTTTAAACACATTCATTAATGGAGCAGAATATTTCTTTTTAATTTCCACTTTTATTGGGGACAGATGTCTGGGTGGTGTAGGTCACTTAAAGGGTCTCAGTTTTAAATGGTCACCTGACTTAAGTTAGCGAAAAAAAAAGCAGCTGAGCATCTGTGGCTACAAAAACAGATGAATTCTACAATGGCCCTTAAGGAAACGTGACTTTTTTTTTTTACTTTTATTACATTGTCATTAGGTTAGAACTATATGCACATACATGTATATAACTTTTTGAAAAAAAAAAACATTTTGTTCCATGCAGCTCCACCATTGAGAAGTACATCAAATTTAAGACAGTCTGTCGTAAGTGTTGAAAGTGGAGATGGTGGCAGAGCAGCTGGTATTTCAGGGTCCAGGTAAGTGTTTTATATTGTTCAAAAATAATTAGTAAGTTTATTAATTAGTAAGAACAATATAAACAATAAGCCATTGTTTTTTTTTATTATTAGAAGTACCTCAGGAGAAAGACGAGGTGCTGCTGGAAGACCTGGAGGAGTTTCATCTGCACAAGGACAGTCTCAGTTGAAAAATCCTCTGATAGATCATCCACATATCAACAGAAGAGCTACAGAAACAGTTAATGCTCAAGGTGTGACTTTTAATTTTTTTGTGTTATTGAAGACTATCTCCACATAAGCTTGTGGCCTGAATGTGATGACAATCTTCAAATATTACTGCCATCTACAATGTCAATGAATCAAAAGATTTTTTTTTTCACATCTATCAAATTTACACACCGTCTTATTAAAAATAATTAGCATAGATTTATGTTATGACTTATTTAAAATAAATTTCAGTGGCTTTTGTAGACCCAATGAGAGTCACAATGTTGCGTGGCCATCAGAACTGGATTTGTGCAGCGTACCCTCATTTTGTCTGCTGCTACAAGTAAGTTCCTTTGAGCTTGTTGTAAATTGCTTTAAACTGATTGATATTGAATTTTTTTAAGCAGTTGATTGTTTTTTTTTAAAAGTTTCACACTAAAAATGTATTTGAAACATTTGTTACAGAATGAAGGACTCAACAGGGTGGCACTTGCTGTGGATGAGCCAACACATGGAGTATCAAGTAGAGAGGGTCGCTCTTAACGCCAAGGTTATGAGTTCCAGTCAGGAAAACTCCAACAGTAAAATGGTGGCCGCATCTTCCGGCTCAACTGTTTGGTTGTGGGCGGTCTGGGACGACGGGGAAAGTCGACAGATAGGTTTGTCAAACATTCTGCACAAAATTTTCATTGATATTAAAAATTAACTATCAGTTTCAGTGAATGAAATGATAGAGTTGTTTAGTTTTTCCCTACGGAAAAAGTTTGCTGATGCATTTTTTTTGTACCTTTTAATATCTTTGCTAATGCATTGTCTTTCAACAGGTATATTTGACCTCCATGTATCTGTTGATAACTTGTTTTTCATTGGTAGCCAGCTAGTTGCTTTGAGTCGAACTGGCAAAGTTGGTGTCTGGCACTCTATGACTCAGCACTGGCAGGTAATAAATGTATTAAAGATTTTAAATATAGTTCTTGATGAATACATTATAATGAGCTATATGCATGAAGTTTGATACTTATCTTAAGATAAATCTTCATTTATATGGTAAGAGTTTTAATTACATATAGTGCATAACATCCTTTTTAAAACTTTTACACTAATAATTTTGTCCATTTTTACTTTGGCATTAAATCTCTTATATCTTCAACTTAGGAAATAAAACATTGAAAAATAGCAAATCAGGCTAGAGTCATAGGAAATGACTTGATCATAAATGCTGTGAAAGAAAAAAACTATTATCTTCAATAAAATATTTTTTTTTTCATTTTTTCAAAGAATGTGTGTGAAAATGGTTTCTATTATCTCCATGACAATTTTTAGAAATGTTATTAATACCACTACATGCCATGACATAAAACTATATGCTATGTTGAAAACAGCAAGAGAGTGCTAAGTTAATACATGTAGCACTAAATGATTCAAATTTATAGAATTTAGTCAGTGAAACAAATAATTTAAAAAAAAAAAAAAAAATTAGTCAATACAAATATTTTTTTAGTTAATTTAATCAATTCATAAGTATTTTAATGACACTTTCAAATTTTTTTTCTGTATTGTATTTATCTTTCATAGTTTATAAAGTTAATAGTTAATCAAAAAGCTGTACAATAAATTTTAATATTTATTTATGGAATACATTTCTATATGTATTATAATATTACATTATGCATTATATTTCATTAGATTTATGTTTATCACCTTCACTGAAGTATTATATTACATTATATATGTATGTTAATGAAATATTAATGATTGCCTAAACTGAAGTATTTTCTTAAGATAATTGCAGTAAACACCCATTTGAATAACCACCTTATCCTATCAGTAATGATGTTATTTTTGTCCTAGATTCAGGATGTTGTGCCCATAACAAGTTATGACACTGCAGGGTCTTTTCTATTGCTTGGCTGTGAAGATGGTTCTATTTATTATATAGGTAAGTTGTTTGATAACATAATTTAATATTTGACGTTTGAAGCAGCAAGGCACTTTTTAACTTTACATTAATTTTAAAAAAAGTTTGTTGTAAAAAATTATATGATTCACTGACTTAAATATTTTTTTCTGTATTCAGTAACATGGTTTTAATACCTTCCCATTACGCTCTTTGATGCTGATAAGTATATCAAAGCGCACTCATCAAAATAGATTTTTTTTTCCTTTAGATATGCAGAAATTTCCATTGCGTATGAAAGACAATGACTTGCTAGTGACAGAGTTGTACAGCGATCCTGCCTGTGACATGGTGACAGCACTCAGTGTTTACCTGACGCCTAAAACTAGTAAGTGAATGACATTCATTAATTGTTTGACCATATAGTAACAATTTTGGATTTTTAAAAAAATTTTTCCTGTCCATTTTCTCTCTTGTTATAAATGGTCCAAGGCTGGAGAAAGTAAAAATTTTCACGATATAAAAAAAACCTCCCAATTTTGTGAATCATGCGTCATAAATAAAAGAAAGTTATATAAAAGTATCTATTTTTGAGAATGTTTTTAAAGATTTATTATTATTCATAGGTCTAAGTGGCAACTGGATAGAAATAGCTTACGGTACGAGCTCTGGCACTGTGAGGGTTATTGTGCAACATCCAGAAACTGTAGGGCATGGGCCTCAGCTGTTTCAGACATTTACTGTACATCGCAGTCCTGTCACTAAAGTCATGTTGTCAGAGAAACATCTAGTTTCAGGTATTTTAGATATTAACTTTTATTTTAAAAAAATACTTTTTTTTTGTTGACAGTGTTGCTTTATTATCAAATGACATATTTGTATTCAGATGGTTAACAAATTGAAGTTAAAAACTGCACAAAGAACAACTAAAGAACTTTATTTTTTCCTCATGAAAATTCCATTCGAAAAAATATTACATCATAATCACCTATGATGATGGGCCATTTTGCCCAAGCTTAAATAATTTATATTTTTCAGGGTCATGTTTGTTCAGCTATGTGTACCAGGTATTTAAAACAAAATATTTCCTTTTACAGTATGTTCTGAATATAATCATGTTCGTACATGGAATGTTACTCGATTCCGTGGAATGATCTCCACACAACCAGGGTCAACACCACTAGCATCTTTTAAAATTGTCTCCTTAGATGATATGGATCCACTGATCAGCTATTCTGCGGGGAACGATTTTGGTAATTTGATCACAATTTTTTTAAAGGTTCAATAAGATTAAAGCACACTGTCACATGTACGAAACAAATTTCATTTCCCACAGTGTCATTAGATACTGTTGTCATGTTTTTAAATAAAATGTATAGAAAATCTTGTGAAAAGAATCGATGTAAAAATCAGTTATTCAGTTTAAATTTTGGTTTTTTTTAATAAAAGGTCCATTTGGTGAACAGGATGACCAGCAGCTATTTGTTCAGAAAGTTGTCTCCAATACTGACCAGTTATTTATTAGACAAAGCGCATCTGGTAAAAGGTTAGCAATATTACAATATTTAATGTATTCAAATTTTATATTTCATTCCAATTTTATTAGTTATTAATTAATTAGTTAATGTTTTTTTAATGTGTGCAGAAACTGTATATTTATCCAACTTGCAGAACCCATAAAATATTAAAAAAATTAACCATTTAACTATATAATGATTAATTGATAATGGCTAATTGTATTAATTTAATGAGCGATGTTGTTTTTTAAAATATATTTTAAAGATCAGTGTACATGTTTTTGTATTTGCTTTAAAGAAAATTTAGTGATAATTTTCTTACATTATTTGTTGAACTTAAATATCATTACAGAATTTGTGTTATCAAAGCTGTAGATGGCAGTACCATCAGTTCTTTTTGCGTCCACGAATGTGAGGGCTCCAACAGAATGGGTTCTTGTCCTCGACGTTACCTTTTTACTGGACACAGTAATGGAAGTGTTCAGGTAATAGAAAGCATCAATAGTAATTGAAGCATTTTAAGCCAGACTAGCCTCAGCCTAACCCACTTTGAGGGCACACATGGGAAGATGAAATGTTTCTGTAGCTACAGCATAATAAGGCGTAGTGTGGCTAACAGAATGCCCAAACGCTTCATATTACCCAAGAGGTGGATTAGGCTAGTCGGATATGGTTGGTCTCTTTATCTCTATATATATAATAAATGTTATTATGTCCAATGTTGTAATATTATTTTCTAATTTTCAATAGAATAGTCTCACAGCTATGGGAATAGATATTTATGCAAACTATTGTTTTGGAACTATTTAAAACAGTTTTATTCATATTATTTTGCCTGTCATGGCTCATTGATCTCCCTTGATACTTGTCAGGATGAAAGTCATGAAGGCATGTTTTTTTAATGGCATCTGTACAATTAAAGCCAAGAATAATGTTTATAATAAAGAAAATAGTTGTTTTCTGTATTGCACAAGTTAAACACAGTAGGGAATCATTTGTCCATTCTCATTGGACATAAAAAACAGTTTTTTGGTATAAAAACTGCACTGGTACCATTTGTGTTTACTAGCTGTGATCATATACAAAACAATTGCTTTTTCGGTCACTTCCCCTTTTCAGTTTTGGTGTAATAAAATAATTTAATGATCACAGAATAAGTCTTTTCATCTTTGTCACATGGTGACTGTATGTGTGTACAGTGTATACTCGTTTTGCATGTATGGTTGAACAAGGGTATGTATGTTCAGAGATTGTCAGGAGACAGACAGTGTAGTGTGGCTGGGCCTTGGGAAAAGATGTGTACAAGAGTTGAGATATAGTCCAGGTAGGACAGATGATGTGGTCTTGAGTACTATTTTGGTCAATGGACTTGGTTGTAAAATGGTTACTCTCACGTTATAAGGACATTAAATTAATGTGTATCAATTGAGCAGCGTTCATAAATGGCAAAGTTGACTAGTTACTTGTTCAAAGGAGTTTTTTTTTTCTTTTGAGTTTCACTTGTGGTGTCACTGAATTGTCATATCACCTCCAAAATTACATGACAGTCTTGTCTTATTTCATCCTAACTTCTATAAATTACTGGCATTTAAATTGTGTTTCCCCTCATCACATACTTAACTGAATTTCTCCTGTCTTATGCTTCATAAATTTCACCTCTTCTTTCCCACTTCTCAATATACATGTAATAACTTCTCTTGTTTTAGTTTTAATATGTTGTTTTTTTTATGTGACACAACTGGCATTTGTAACTCTTTTAAAAAATAATTAATAAACATGTCTCATAAAATAACTATGTTCGAATTCTTGATATCAGTGTTAAAAACATTTCTAAAAAAAAAAAAGTAATTTCTGAACACCGTATTTGCTGGTATTTTTGTTTAAGTTTTCATTTTTTTTTTTTGCAATATGTTTCAGATGTGGGACTTGACTACAGCTCTAGATCTTTACAAGCAAGGCAAACAAGGTAAATATATACTTTCATTGTTAAATCAAAATATAAAATAAAGCTATTAATAGTAAGCGAAAAGTTCCCTTAGCCATAGATGGCCATCGGGGGCAAACGAAGTGTATTCATCTGTTTCTATAGCCATGGTGTATAAGGGATGGTGTGATAGCACAAGGCTCACTCACCTTTACTTTCCCCAACTTTAGTAAGGTACCGTTTTTAGAACTTAAAGTTGGAGGACTTTCACCAGGACCAAGAAAATTTCTCTTGGTCCTCTTAGACGATTGAACCCGGGACCACTCAACACGCCTCAACCATTTGTTTCCCCAAGCTATTAATAGTATTAATTTAATTGAACATTTGATAACCTATTATCTCATTCTAAAATACATTGGTAAATAATTGCCTAACACTTGAGAATGAGTACATGTAAATATTGTCAATATTTTTAGATGAGGCAGGCCCCACAGCTGCAGAACTTGTCCGATTACTAGAACAAGTTGATCTCAGCTCCTCAAGATGCTCCAGTCCTTGTGTCAGTCCATCTCCTTCACTCCTCATTGGGCCTGGAAACTTACCCCTAGCAGCCAAACTTTCTGCCCCATCAAGCAGATGGAACCTTCTCCCATCGAATGTCGGTCATGCAGATGCAGAGAATTGTGTCAAGGTATGCTACATAAACGTACCATCTTAGTAGAAAAAGAAACTTTTTTTTAAATCATTGGCAATAATAAAATGTTATTTTTTTCTTAGTGTCCTCAGTTGATAGATGAATCTCTCCAATGCACAACACCACATGACCAGTGTGATGCTGCTGCTAATAAAGCTGGTTAACATTTGTGATATCAATCTTGAAATTGATGGTCCCACAGCAGAAGTTTGTTGCTCTTTTGTATGCCATTTCGTATCTCATATTTTAAAAAAAAAATTTCATTAAACATCTTATTATAAAAAAAATTGTATTAATTTATTATTGTTGTTTTTTTAGTTGTAAATATTATAAGAATTTATGTAGATTTTTTTTCCTTCTCATTTATGAAAAAAACCTTTTATACGCAAACCAAAAACAACTGTTCCAACTTACAAGTAATTAAGTAAAAATTTTAAAAAATGTTTTTAAAAATAGATTTTTATAAAGATGTACTAAAAAGTCAAAAATATATTCCCATAGGCTTAGATCATACATAAAAATATTTATATAAATTTATAATGACTAAAAAAGGTGTGCGCGCCAATATGGACTATTTTATTTATTTCTGGCACTAACACATTTTTTTTTTCAATATAATTTCTGTAAATATTTGTATGTATGATCTAAGCCTATGAAAATATTTTTTTAATTTTTTTTGTAAATTGTAATCAGTCTTTTTCTTTATAATAAGTGTCCAATGTATAGTTATAAACTAATAAGTGATGTTCCTATTCTGAGATTGAAAGACCAAAAGAAATCTGTTGCTTTATATTTTTTTATATTTTGAAAAGAATTTCACTTGCTTTTGTTGGTAAAGTTTAAATAAAATATAAAAAATAAGCCAACCAGACTAAAAAAAAACTTCACAACTCTATACACTACAAAACTGTGCTTTGGCTACAGAGCTGTGCTTTGCGTGCAAAAAGATAATGTTTATACAAAGAGTGGAATAGCAGAAAGATTATCAAAATGGTAATTAACTTCAGATGTCATAAGAATTTAATTAATTGACTTAAATATTGTATAATAGAGTAATGTCAGAGAATACACAAGTTTTCAAAGTTTCAAATCAATTGGTCTTTTAGAATTTAGTGATAATGATTTTGAAATTCCCAAACAACAGCTTTTTATTAATATCAGTACAAACAAAATACATGTATACCCAAACAAAGCAACTTAAAAATGTATCAAAAAACTAAATTTTAAGTTGATTGTTTAATGTGTAATGAAATTCAAAATAAATTTGGTGATTTTGGTAACAGTATGTCAATAATTCAAAGCATACATATAAAAAATTTTTTACCGACTAGACCTTGCATCAAAAAAAATTACTGGTCTATGTTTGATTTCAGCAACTCTCTAAGGCATGAAAAACTCTCCAGTGCATGTTCAAAATGTTTTAATGTTCTATTCATTTTATGGCTGACATTACAAGATCTTAGATAAATGATTTTTTTTTTTCCACCAATAAAAACAGCTCCCAATGACAAAAAATTATTGGGTCTAACAATTTTTATTTTATACAAAGATGTCATGTAGAAAAAACTTTTTCCTATTCATATAATGTAAACAATCGATTACACAAAGAGAAAAAAATAAATTGCAATCAGCCTATTTATATTTACTTAAAGAAAAAACTCCCGTCCAAATAAATAATTGAATGAAATTTAACAAAACTTATTGTGAAAAATTACTTAGCAAATTATCTATCAGTAAAATTGAACATATTTCCGAATTTCCCAGTTGCGCCTTGTTGAAACTGTCGCATCATGCTCTGCAATCCTTGCATGCCACCTAAAAATAGAAATACATCTGATTTAGATATATATACCAGGGAAGCATAGATGAATGGCATATATATTACTAACTTAAAATACTGAGGTAGCTCTTTGTTTCATAACTCAAAAAAAAAAACCAGTTGTTAAAAGAAAATGTTAACCCACCCATTTGTTGCAAAACTCTCGGATCCATCATTTTAGCCATCTGTTGATTGAGTTTGGTTATCTGTCCCTGATTTACATTCCTGTTCATGTCACCACCTACAAAATCAAAATAATAAGTTGAAAGTTAAACATTCCAATTTTTTTTTTTTGTAATTCTCAGTAAATTAAATGTCACCTGAAGGATGAGATTTTCAATCTCTTTGATCCTGTAAATCACGAATGAGACAGTTGTTCCCTTTAAACAACTTTACCATAACCTTCTCCGCTCCAGATGGGCTCACAACCAAGGTGTCTCTGAGTCAGCCAGTAAATTAACTGACAATTTACTCAGATACATACCTTTAAACAATCCTTTGATTCCTCCCATTTTCTTCACCATTTGTGCAAATTTCTTGTACTGTGTCAAAAGATCGTTGACTTCTCTGACTGATACACCAGCTCCTCTGGCAACTCTGGTCACCCGGCCAGGACTTCTGGAAAATAGTTTTTCCCCCTCAAGGCTATCGAGTTCTAGTGACAGAAAAAACAAAAACTTTGAATGTCTAATTCTACGTAGAGGCAAAATAAAATATAAGAAGTGGCGATTAAGCAAAAAAAAATCTCGCAACTTAAGAAATTTCAAAAATAAAGCTAACAAGTAAATTTCCTTAATTTGTTGGATATACAAAATAAAAAATAACATCAGAAATGACAAGCCATTAGCTAAGAAAATAAAAAGGATACTTGCTACATTTTATTATATTTTAGACAAGAATGTATTTGTTACAGAAGAATACTATGCACAACAAGTAAGATGAGAAAGGAAAGCTTTCATATTACTCTCGCTCTATAATTGCCTCATTAATCAGATTTTTTACTATCGCAACTTATAATTAAGAATTGTACATCATTAAACATATTAGTTGTTTTTTTCTGAATAGCATATTTATAACACATTCAAAATGATTTTGAAAAGTATGAAAAACTAACCCTGATCATTCATACTGTCCATGATTGTCATCAATTTTTTTAACCTAGCCATTGATTCCTGTTCACTTCCTTTTGTCATAAAATCAGAGCTAAACCCTGGAATCATTCCCTAGCAAAAAAAATAAATAAATATATTTAAAAATAATTTACATGTGTCATTAATAATAGTGTGGGATGGATGGTGCAGATTCTCGACTGTCGACCTGAGAGTCCTGGGTTCGATCCTTGGTAAGAACCATGGGAATTTTTCCAAGTGAAATTTGTTTCAAAGTCATCCCACAAGTCCACCCAGCTTTAAATGGGTACCTGACTTATAAGTTGGGGAAGTAAAGGCGGCTGGGCATTGTGCTAACCACACAATCCCTTCATATGCCAAGGTTATAGAAGAAATAGATGAATTCTACACTTCATCTGCCCCGATGGCCCATTTGGGCTAATGGAAATTTTTATTAATAATAGTATCATGATTTATATATAGATAGATAGTGCAGTTTGTAAAAGCATACAAAAAATAAATCTTAGTGTTAAATAAATGCTAAAAAATTGTCTAATTCCTTTAAAAAATGTCTTGTAATTTACCATAATTTGGCTAAAAGGTCCCATCTTCATAATATTTTGAAACTGCTCATACATATCCCTAAGTGTAAACTGACCTAAATGAAAACGAGAAGATAAAAAATGCAATAGCAGACACAAAAACATATAAAGAAAAACAAAAATATGATAGTAAAATTACAAGCAACAGAAAATGGTTAAGGGAAGTAATCGGGGATGTACTGTTAATATTAAATAGGGGAGGTAAAAGATTAGCACCATATCTTTATGAATTTTTGCAAGGTGTCAAACTTTTTTTTTCACCCCAAAATAAAATAACGATGAAATCATTTTTAAATGTAAAAATGTATATAGACTAAAGTAAATGAATTTTAATTACATATTTCACAAAAAAATTCATGCTTACTATAAATATAATTTTTGTATCAAATATTAATTCAAATTCATAAAAACTAAAGATTTATCAAGATAGAAATATGTCACTATATATTGTTGGGAGGGCCTTGACCGTATGTCTGAGAACTTTGTAGAACCTACTATAGGGGTCACCAACTGAAGACTAGTTCTTCCTATAACCCATGGAAAAGTCCCCAGACCTGAGGTAGAGATACCATTCCACACAATTGGAAGCACCAGTACTACATGAAACCCATGACACCAAGCTGGAACGCCCATTGGGCTGAGCTGTGGGGGTAGACTGGCAATTGTCATAGGTACAGTTATGTAGGTAGTGCCTATACTGCTCTCACACAATGGGGCTTATCCTTAAAGTTCTCAATTTTTTTTATTCCCTTAACCGATGGAATGTAAACCCACCTAAAGATTTGCAAGATGTTTATAAATAAAAAAAATCAACTTTAATATTACTACTTTAAGTCGAATTAGTAATTATTTAGATCTATCAGCATTCACATAATGAGCTTTAAAATTTGATTGCATGTGCCAAATGCTTTCCAATTAGTGTTTACCGTTTTATGGCTTGAAGTTCCAGTCAAGGTACATTTTTATAAAGTTATTATATATAATTAATAAAAGATTATATTTTTAACACAATCAATAAAATAACACTATTTTATTATAATTTAATCTGACATAGCACATTATATTTAAATTAAATTACATAATGGCAGAGATTAGCTAACCCAGTGATTCACTAAGTGTTTTGTGTAGGTCACGACCCAATAATCAAATTTCAGGTGGGTCACAACAAAATCTAAATTTATAATTAAAGGATCTATAAATGCGTAATAAAAATCATTTTCACTATATGCTACATAACTAAAAGTTTGTAAAGTAAAAGGGCTAATCATAATATACAATAAATTATGCTTTTATTCAACTTGTTTATCATAGTTTTTCTTTGCAGGTGTGTTGCAAAAGAAATAGTTTAAATAAGGTTCTGCCCAAAGCAGCACTTACTTTGCCGTTACCCAGGGGAATTATCTTTCGTACTTCTTACTTTTTAATGTAGATACTGGTTACACCACATATTTACTTCTTCTTAAAAAAAATGTTGACTTGAGCAAAAAAATGAAGTCTTTCATTGTAGGAGTGACCTAGTTTTTTATATTTTTTTTCAAACATAATTGAGAAAGCTCTTTTGGTGTTATACAAGTGATTTTTTTAAACATTATTTCTTGAGTAACTTAAATTATGGAGGTCAATGCAAAATATGTGAAAATTAAAATAGTAGTAAACCCAGACTCCCCAAAAAGGTGTGTTAGTGACAGTGCCGGCTTTAGGTATAGGCGATATAGGCAGCTGCCTAGAGCGGCATTTTTTCAAGGAGCGGCAAATTCCAGCAAAATAAAATAAAATCAAAAATATAACAATTAAAAATAAAATTAATAAATTTGAGAAAGTGTAGAATTAAATAAGAGCACAAAATTGATTAGAGTGGCGACAACAAATAAGTCACGTGGATTAACGCTCTATCTTAATTTATTACATCACTGTTATGACATCACTTTTTTCAAAATTATTTTCTTCTTTTGCATTTAACAAAATTAGATTCAGATATAATAGAGAGTCAGTAGATAAGGTATATTGATTTTGTTGCAGGAGTAAATCTGCCTTAGCAACACATGGCAGTTGTGACTGGAAAAATATGTCAAGTATATTGCAGCATCATGAAAAATCTCCTGATCATTTTGACCAGTTATCATTATTGGAAAGAACTAAAAATGAGGATAACAAATAATAAAATTATTGATGACGTGAATCAGCGCCTTATAAATTGTGAAGCGAAACGCTGGAAAGATGTATTAGAAAGAATAACATCTTTGGTACATGGAGTTCAAAATTGACCCCTGAGAGGGCAGTCTGATCGGTGATGAAAGAACATACAAGATGTTTTAAATCTGATGAAATTCATGACCATTATTTAGGAAAAAATATTCAGAATGAGATCATTCAACTGTTGAGTAAGGAGGTAAAACAGAAAATGATAAATGATCTAAAATGCAAAATATTACACACCAGACGTCAGTCACAAAGAACATATGACAATGATTGTTAGCAAGGCCGTAGCCGGGGAAGGGGCTAGGAGGCTGCAGCCCCCCCCCCCAATTAATTCTAAAAATTAAATTTTATTATAAAATATACTTCTTTATCATTGTGTTCCAATTTTTTCTTATATAAAACTCTCCGCACAGCCCCCCCCCACAAACCGCACAGCCCCCCCCCCCCCAAAACAAAATCCTGGCTACGGCCTTGATTGTTAGTTTTGTTACAGCAAATGAATCGACAAATGACAAACCTTCAGAAGTTTCTATCAATGAACACTTCATTGGATTCGTAGAACTTGAAAAATCTACAGGTTCAAATATGGCGGAAATTTTACTTAAAGAACTGTCAGATTCGAGCGAACATGCGGGGAATACAAAATGGTGTCCAAGCAAGAGTTAAAGAGCTAAATCAAAGAGCCTTTTATGTCCCATGCAATGTGCATTTGGTGGTGAATGATGCCGTAAACTGTTGTTTGGAAGCAGTACGGTTTTTTTTGAGGTAAATTAAAAATATATACACCTTTTTAGAGCATTTTCTAAAAAAAAATGCTCTTTTGTCCCCGTTTTGTCTGTCCGTCCGTGGACACCCTAGATCTCAACAACCATAAGTCCTAGACCCATGATGTATATATCATTTTGTAGGTCTTGGCCTGCCAAGAAATGACTTTTTTTCATTTCCGCGATCTGACCTCTCAGGGCCGTAAAAGGGGCCTTAGTACCGTTTTTTACTATATAAGCTATATTAATAAAGGAGCGCTATATCTCAGCAACTATAAGTCCTAGACCCATAATGTATATATCATTTTGTAGGTCTTGGCCTGCCATGTGTACATCAAAAGTTCATTTCGCGATAGGACCTCTGAGGGCCGGGCTTAAGGGCTCCTAAGGGGCTTATATGTTATATATACACCTTGTACGTTCAATAACCCGTTCATTTGGTGCGAAATACTGCAGCACGTAGTTTCACCAAGATTTATTAAGAAACTCATCAAATGAAATAGTAAGCTTGTGTTCTGAGTTTAATTGAAAGTATCAGAGCTATGCAACAATTGACGGAGTTTTCGGACGATTAAATTACTATAATTTCGAATGTTTTCAATTATGAGTCCTATTTCAGTAACCACAAACCACTTGTAGTTAGATTTAAGAGACAATAATTTTTTTTCAAATATAAAGAAACGTCTTTATAATTTTTTTTTACAAATATATGCATTACACAATTGAATTTATAAACATTTCTAAAATTTACAAATATTTACTGAAAGATAGCATACGTACTGATACATAATACGAAAATGCGCTAACACGTCCTGTGTCCAGAATGGAACAGGCTTAATTGCTTGTTTCTACATCAACACATCGCTGGAAAGTATTGTTAGAATATGTCAAAAACAAAGAGGCAGCAGGTTTAAATGTTAAAAAGTTATGCGCAACACGCTGGGAAAGTCGAGTTAATGCTGTGAAGGCAATTCGATACCAAACAGTTGAAATTTACGATGCACTCGTTTCTATTGCTGATGACATTTCACTTTCTGGACCACGTGGAACCCAGTCCCATGCAGAAGCTAAGGGAATAGCACAAAAAATACTCGATTTCAAGTCTATTTGTTTATTAGTGATTTGGTATGATGTTTTATTTGAGATCAATATATCTAGCAAAACATTTCAAGAAAAAGATCTTGATTTAAAGAAATCAATTCAACAATTGAATGCAACTAAAACTGTGCTCCAGAATTATAGAACAGATGAAGGTTTTCCTAAAGCAATTACAACAGCTAAATCATTGGCTGAAGAATTTGATATTGAGTGTGATTTACCTACGGAAATACAAATAAGATCTCGACTAAGAAAGGTACAATTTGACTATGAAGTTTCAGATGATCCCATTCTCGAGCCAGGAATGAATTTCAGAGTAAATTTTTTAACCAGATATGGATACCGCAATTCAATCAGTTATTGATCGATATATGCAGTTAACATCTCAAAGTGATTTATTTGGATTTTTGTATGACATTAAAAACTGGAGAAATGTGATAAAAGAGAGGTTTTCACAGATTGCATGGACCTTCAATTAACTTTAACATCTGAAAACGAAGATTCAGCAGACCAGCCCCGTAGCCATGGGTGGGGGGGGGGGGCGTGCCCCCTCGCTAGGTATGAAGTGCCACCCCCCCGCTTAATAAAGAAGAAAAGAGGAAAAAATAAAGAAAAAGTAAAGGTGCCCCCTTGCTGGGTATTGGTGCCCCCCTGCTTACTTTGACCTAGCTACGGGCCTGCAGCAGACATTAATGCAACAGAACTGTGTGATGAATTATTGGCTTATACAAGGAGAATTACAGACAAATCAAGCCCTAGAGTTATTTTAGACTATCTATGTGGAATGGGCTTGGTTGCCTAGAGTTATATTAGACTATCTATGTGGAATGGGCTTGGTTTCTCTTTTTCAGAATGTGTACGTGGCATTGCGAATTTTGCTTACACTCCCGATAACAGTGGCGAGTGCAGAGAGAAGCTTTTCGCTCAAACTCATAAAAATATATCGTCGTTCTACGCAATGTCTCAGCATCGTTTGGTCGGTTTTGCTACAATATCTATAGAAAAAACGATTGCAGAAGATTTGGATCTGACCGAGGTAATTGAAGAGTTTGCCTCTGCAAAAGCTAGAAAAGCATATTTTTCTTGAATTCTCTTTAATCTTTTTAATGCTTAATAAACATGACATTTCATTTTTCATTACTTTTTTAACTTAGCAAAAAAAAAAAAAACTTCCTAAAATACACTACGTATACTTCAAACTCTTTAACTTTTATAAAGTTGCCAAATTTTAAAAATTTGTTATAAAGAATGAAGACCAGTAATAAAACTATAAATCAGCCCCGTAGCGTGAAAATTCTACAGCAGGGGCCAGACATTCTGCAGCAGGGGCCAGGCAATAGCAGGGGGGCCAGGTAATACATTTTACTAAGTAGAACAAATAAGCAGGAAGGGCCAGACAAAATGCAGGGGACCCGGCCCCCTGCCCCCCCCGCACGCTACGGGCCTGCTATAAATACATCATATTTTCATTTTCATAATTTGGATTTACTTCAAAATAAATAGCATTTATAGAGTTTTTTTAGAAAAATGAAACTAAAAAGGGCGGCATTTTTGTCCTTGCCTATATCACAAAAATGTCTAAGGCCGGTACTGGTTAGTGAAAAATGTCGGTGATACTATACTATACTATATTTTGAAAAATTATCATGACCAAGATAACATCTGACTGTTATGTAATAATCTATTTTCTACCATTAAATTTTGACTTTTTTTTTATTAACCATTTTAGCTAACAAACGTAAGTTGGTTTGAAGGGTTTTAGCAGATATTGCCTTTATATTTTTTTTCATAAGAAGTTATTAAGTTAAAAGTTTTATCAAACCAATGTACCACTGAAAGTGAACAGAATTATATACCAATAGAAGTAAAACCACCTACCCATGTTTGGATAATAAACTATTAGTGTTTAAAAAAAAGTATAACTTTAAAAGACATGAAAAAAAAGTTAACTATCAATAAAAAAATATAATTAGTCACATTAAGTGGGCAAAAATAAAAAAAATACCCAGTAACAGAAAAAAGTGTGAAGTGGAAGTATAAAATTCAAATGCACTGAAATAAACATCCCTTGATTTTAACATTTTTTTTTTTAATTTAAATATTTACCGTGTTTTAATTTCTTCATTAGTTCCTCATTATCATCTAACTTTAGTTCATTCACCTTGTCTATGAGACCTTCAATATCTCCCATACCTGTGAGAAAAAAATTTGGAAGCCAAGGTCATTATAGAAAATAAATACATGTATAAAAATTCTGAGGCAAACTTTTTTTATTTGAATAAAAATACATTCTACAAGTGAGTCCGATATTTACCCAACAATTTGCTGACAAAAGGCTGAACTTTGAAAGGTTCAAAGTCATCTGTATGTTCACCTGTACCAATGAAAATGACTGGACTTTTTGTGGCTGCCACACTAAAAAAAAAAAAAATATTTTTAGAGGAGGAAAAAAATTTGTTATGTGGAAATATAAGTCACATAATGCCATGAAAAGTTTTTTATTCAATACACAGATTTAAAAAATAATAACAGTAATAATGCCATGTAAATACAAAAGGACATAACTACTTACGCACTAAGTGCACCACCACCTTTTGCATGACCATCTAATTTGGTTATGATCACTGAAGCTACATCAACTTTATCTTTAAATGCTTTGGCCTTTAAACAAATTTCACGAAAATTTAATATTTTAAAACTAATGTACGTAGTGCATGTATACTTTAGGTGATGAAGTGAGAATATTCTAATTATTTTATAATGAATACCTATGTATGAAATACAAAGCAATGATTTATGCTCACATTTTAACCAACTATAATATTATATTAAAAAAAAACCATTTTAACCTGTGATTCACAAGCTTGACCGATAGTAGCATCCATAACAAAAATAATATTATCTGGTTTCTGAAAAAATCAAAATAAACAAATGTTTCAATTCCAAATATAGCAGAAATATTTATTGCATTTCAAGCAATTAATATTGCAATAAATTACATATAAAATGCTGAAAAAAACTTACAATAGCCTGCTCTACTTGCAACATTTCTTCAAACAAAGAGTCCTGCTGTTTATGGCGACCACTTGTATCTACAATGATGATCTCAAAGTTTTCTGCTTTAAACTTTTCAACACCCTCCTGGGCAATGACCACAGGATCAATTTCTGTGTAACTGAAGTTAGTAAAAAAATAATTTTATTTATTTTTTAAATAAAAACAACTCCTTTGTAATAAAAATTTTAACTACTTATGTTCCTAAATTAATTTTTTTTTAATATATGCACTCTAAATACACTGTTGAACAGATTGCGCAAGTTATGTCTCTTGCCTTAACTGGAGATTAAATATCATATACTTATAAAAAGCTAATTAACCCATTGGTTACGTAGGGGAAAAACTAGAGATACCCTGCAATTACTGAGGGTTTTTGGGCTTGAGCAAAAAGTTTGGGGAAAAAACGGGTGGGTGCACAAAAACTCATGTAACTTTTAAAGTAATAGAGATAGTTCTTTAAAAGTATACATTTTATTACAAAGAAATGAATTATCTTTCATTCTGTGAAAGAATTAAAGTTATACAATTGATATTTAAAAAGTTATTATTCAGAAAAGTATGACGATTTTTTTTTCAATTTTGATTTTTTAAACCCTATTTTCAACTGAAAATTTTATCTGGAGATTATAAAAATAGCTTATAGGTATATCGAGATAAAATAACCATCATTCAATTTCCTTTACAACAGTGTAAGAATTACTAAAATTGATCAAGATTTGATAAAGTTGTTATGAATTGAAAATAATCACTATTTTTAATGGAGGACCTGAGTGTGGGCTGTTTATATAGACTTTATTTATTGTGCAACTATTTATCAACTACAATCTTAAATAGTATGATCTATACATCAACATGTCGGAAATTAAACAATCTTTCTTATGATATATATTTTATGTATGTTGACTTTATAGTAAAGATGAAAAAAGTATATAAATTCGATATAATTTATTCCTTCCAATTGGTTATGCAACTTTCAAACCTTACACATTACAAACGAAAAAACAACAAACTAATTATAACTCATGTTTCCGAATTTAAGCTTTATAATAATAAATGTTCATTTCTCTTCCTATCGGCTATACTTTCTTCATTTTTTTTCCAAAATTAATATAATAACGAACTTTTAAAATCTGTCACCATATTGGACTATAAAACGGTCCGGACACAAATTATAAATCTCAATAAAATCATAATGATTTAGACAAAATAAGTGATTTAAGTTATAGTACTAAAAGTAAACATAATAGGGACACAAACAATGTTTTAAAATGGAAAATATAGCTACTCACATGTTCTTATAACGTCATCATAATTAATGTAATCCATATCGAAATACTTAGTCTCACAAAAACACGCATCCATTAATAACAGAAATATAGCACATTCACAAAACAAAAACAAACTGCAATTGGAAGTGATGATTTTAGATTTCATATATTCTCTTTAATGTATTTTAAGTCTATAGCAAGTTAATATAAAGAAATTGTAATAGTAATTTTAAGACGTTAAACACGCCTATGGCCTCATCTCGGAGGAGGGGGGGGGATTGTAGTGATGTCATAAATCTGCCGATGTTTATCGAAAATAACTACATCGCCTTAAATCTACTAGAAAAAATTCATTAATATCAGTTTTTATATTGTTTATTGCAAAAAAAAATCATTTTTAAACGTAAATGTTAAATAATTTGTAAAATGTGTTTGATTTTGAAGCAACACGCTGTGTTCTGTGTCTAAGGCTAACAATAGTACTGCGCATGCGCGGTGAACCTGTTATGCAATTTTTACCACCAGCGAGCTCGGGACAAAGAAATTCCTCACACAGGGGGTCTGGTTTCTGCCTCCCTGTTATTACATAATGGAAAAGTTACGCAAATGACCTAGATATTCAAATAGAGGAAAGGCTGACCTTTACATTGATACCACACGTGTGTAGTCTTACGCTAGAATGCCAGCTTAAACCGGACATCAAAAGTGGCCATTTCGGCCGACTTTTCGATCGGAGAAAGCGTGTCATTTTTACCCCCTTCCCACTAAAAACGTAATAAAAAAAGAACTGTCTAGAAAATGATGAAAAACCATTAATGAATTTGTGTAGAAATGATTTCTCTACAAGAATATATAGGTTACAACGCGATACATTAAACATAAGGTATAGAAATCTATCGCTAAAGTGAAATGTTGTCAAAAATCCGCATCCGTAGTTTGGGCCATATCGCGATTGTTGTCAAAAATCCACATCCGGAATGAAAAGGTTAAT
>JAGDYQ010000015.1:4006156-4073388 GCA_021962125.1 Bulinus truncatus | reverse complement strand
TGCCCCATCAGCTATGGTGGGGATGAAAGAAGTGTACTATAAAAATTGTCCCATGAGTGATTAACAGGATTTAAAAGACATCTCACCAAACAGGGACCTCACACGCATTCTTTATAATTTACGTTTTTAAACTGTTTTTCTTTTTGACACAATTCCCCATATAACTCTCTCTCTCTCTCTCTCTCTCTCTCTCTCTCTCTCTATATATATACATATACAGCCCCAAAGCGTGAAAATTCTACAGCAGGGGCCAGGCATTCTATAGCAGGGGCCAGGCATTTGCGGGGGGGGGGGGGAAGGGGGGGGGGCAGGTAATACATTTTACTAAGTAGCACAAATAAGCAGGGGGGCAGAAAAAACGCAGAGGGCCCGGCCCCTGGCCCTCCGCACGCTTCGGGTCTGTATATATATATATATATATATATATATATATATATATATATATATATATGTGAGGGGAGAAAGAGAGACATTGTAACATTAAACTAATTATGATACAGAGACGTAGCGGGGGGGGGCGCCAAATGTATTATTTTACATAAAAAGGTATTAAAAAGGTATTGTGCCCCGGGCGCGAGTTAAGCTCACTACGGCACTGTTATGATACCTAATATTTTTTTTTCATCCATGCAGTATAATCTCGAAAATAGCTGTATCTGAATTTTCCTTGAAGTGTGCTACATGTCATTTAGATACTCAAATAGCTCCTTAGTTGTCTATTGTAAACACTCCAATATTAAAGATTGTAGCAGTGATTCTTGATCTCGGTAAGCTTTGCTATTGACATCCCATCAGAGGCGTACCTAGGGTGGGGTTCAAATTTGAAAGCCCCCCGGGCCCCAGCTTGAGGGGGGGCAATTTTTTTTTTGCATTAAATATGAAGTACATTATCTCATGTCATGGTGTCGAATGTCAAAAATGCAGGGGTCCCAACAAAGAGGCCAAGCACCCCGGGCCCCCAAATCCGTGGGTCCGGCACTGCATCCACGCGTGATTTAATCAACACTCATACAGCGATCTAATTCTATCATTGACCTTGATGTTTAATCTCTTCATATCATATATATTATTTATGTTTTGGCGCATTGATGTATTAATATTCAGCATCGATCCAAGCCCGTAACGTGCGGGAGCGAGGGGGGGGGGGTAGGGCTGCGTTATGTCTGGCCCCCCTCTGCTTGTTTGCTCTACATTTATTTTATGCCCCCCCCCCGCGCTATAGGCCTGGCCCCTGCTGTAGAATTTTCACGCTACGGGGCTGCATCAATCTCATCGACCAAACGTGTAATGACTAAAAATTATTTATACACATCTAATACATAATCGTCTAGCCTGGCGAGCGAGCGTGTGTATTAATTCCTCGGCTAAAAATAGACTGGGGAATTCCAAAATTTTAGTCTCATTCAAGGGGAGTGAACTCTTGCTTGGCTAAAAATAGTCTTGGGAATTCCAAGTAGTGCGCAAATTATGTAAAGTTGTAAAGATGGTCAAAGGGATACAACTCAATCATAAGGAGTCACTCGCCGGTCCGGGTACCGGGCCTTTTAATCTAGTTTACAAAAATGCACAAAAGTTATACTACTTCTACTACTCCATCGTTTATTGCATGTGCTATTGTATCCGACTACACGAGTACCACGAGTATATTAATGGAATAGTATACAATCGATTCTGAAGTCTGTTGACAATTTTTTTCAATCTGTGTTTTATCTGCATAATCAAGGTCGCCTCTTTTTTTTTTAAATTGGATAATAATACATTTTTGCATGTAACATTAAGATGCAATGTATACATATGGGGGTAAACATATGGTAATATGGCATAGCCTATTTTGGGAACAATTTATCCGCTCAATCAAGCACGTGCTTGGTCACTAACCCACGTGCTCGATTATTCACCCACGTGCTCAGTTACTCACGCACTTGTCCGCTCACTCACCCACGTGCTAAGTTACTCACCCGCCTACTCGGTCACAAACCCACGTGCTCAGTTATTCAAGCACGTGCTATCTCACTCACCCACGTTTTCGGTCACTAACGCACGTGCTTGAAAACTGACCCTCATTCTCGCTTACTCACTCACGTGATCGCTCACTCACCCACGTGCTGGCTCACCTACGTGCTCGCTTGGTCACTTCCACACGTTCTAAGATACTCAGGCACGTGCTCGCTCATTCTCCCACGTGCTTAGTCACCTACCCACGTGATCAGCTACTCACGCACTTGTCCGCTCACTCACCCACGTGTTTGCTTACTTACCTACTTGTTGGCTTGTTCACTCACGTGTTCAGTTACTCACGCACGTATCCGCTTAATGAAACACATGCTCGGTCACTCACTCACCCACGTGATCGCTTGCTCACGCACTTTCTTATTCACTCACGTGCTCAGTTACGAAGTGCTCTGTTACTCACGCACGTATCCGCTCATCCACGCAGTGCTATGTCACTCACGCACGCGCTCGATCACTCATTCGCCTACTCATGTGCTCACTCATAAACTCACTCTATCGCTAACTCACCTACTCGCACAATCACTTACTTCCTTGGTTACGTGCTCACTCACTCACGTGATCTTTCGCTTAAGGCTTAAACGCTCGCTCGCTCACAGGTTCACTCACGCGCTTGTCTACTTGCTTGTTCACTCACTCATGTGCTCACTTCTCCCTCACTCACGTGCTCTCTCGCTCTCTCACGGTAAAGGGAAAAAGCCAAACTACTGGCTGCACGCCGGTGGTTGTTGCGGCGCTGTGTATTATTACATTATTCTAACTTAAATGCAAATGGTCATTTATGCAGTCATTACATTATTTAATACTTTTACAACTGATCGTTTATATAAAATGCATTTTTATACTCTTATTACACTGATCGTTCGATTGTTTAGTTAAGCATGTAGATCCTTAATGCTAGATCTCCTTTTAAACTTTGCAAACCAGCCAGTGGTAACCTTGAATTCTAGATTTTCGTAGTACAAACCTGGAGTTTGTTCTTTCAGTTTCTCAAGAATGTCTCCAGCCTTCTCTTGAATGATGGCCGTACTCAAGGCCGTAGCCAAGATTTTGTTTGGGGGGGGGGCTGTGCGGAGACTTTTATATAAGAAAAAATTGGAACGCAATGATAAAGTAGTATATTTTATAATAAAATTTGATTTTTAGAATTAATTGGGGGGGTGGGGGGGTGGGCTGCAGCCCCCTAGCCCCCTCCCCGGCTACGGCCTTGGCCGTACTAGTAGATATATATATATATATATTACCGGATTGGGGCTTTCATCGATCTCATTCATGGACACTCCTGTCCTATATACTTAAAAATTGAAACAAAAAAAAGGGGGGGGGGAAGGAGTAAATGGGTATGGTTCACTGAGCATAATGTTATATTAAGTTCAGTGGCACGGTTACACATGGCTGGTTATGGACATAAACAAAAAAACAAAAGACGTGATGGTGGAATCCTACACCCGGACATATATATTACAAAACTTCATTAGGCTTTCCCCCATAATCTTTGCTCCAAATATGTATTAGTGATAATTAGTGGGTGTACTGGTCGTCCTCAAATGTATCATGGTGGCGTTGGAGGGTGGGCCACTTTCATGTGGTTTCCTATATTTGGTGGTCAATTTGGTTTTAGTTTATCGCGCCCACTGCAGGCCCGTAGCGTGCGGGTAGGGGCAGGGGCTCTATTTAGTAAAATGTATTACCTTACCCCCCCCGGCTATTGCCTGGCCCATGCTGTAGAATTTTCACGCTACGGGGCTGGCCCACTGTATCAACTGGAGAGTTATTTTTTCAGTAATAATTCTATACAGCGGCGTAGCGTGGGTATCGGCCGCCCAGGGCGGAAGACGATTTTGCCGCCCTCTCATTTAGGTATTTCAATTTAATCTATACATTTTTGCCGCCCCCCCCTAAAAAGTAATAAAAAGTGCCGCCCGGTGCGGACCGCACCCACCGCCTCCCCCCCCCCCCAGGTACACCACTGATTCTCTCTCCCTCTCTCTCTCTCTCTCTCTCTCTCTCTCTCTCTCTCTATATATATATATATATATATATATATATATATATATATATATAATCAACAATCATTTATTATGTCTTTTATATGTACGTGTGTGTCTGAGTATGTTTTTTCAGTAAAGGCTAGCCGACAAGTATTTTAATAACTTATCAGCACTATTTATCGAAAAATAATGAAACATTTTTTTTCTCGTCCATTTGAATAGTTATTTTTTTTTCAACATAACTTTTTTATATTTATATTAAGTAATATTATATGTTCTTGCCATTCCCCCCCCCCCCCAGGCGATATAAATTGTAGAAACATAATTAAAACTTTAAACATAATATCAGAATATCTTAACTTCTTAACAATTCCTATACCGCACAAAAAAAAAAAACATCGAACGAAAATTGGCGGTATTTCAGGCAGCTTTTTTTGGGCTACTTTTTAAGCTATTGCAGTCTTAGCCAAAAGAAACCTGGCAACACTGTTTACTAGTGTGTGCAGTTACGCAGTATTGCACTGTTCATCGACTGCAACACATTTCTCAACCGTGTTTTAAGTCGATAGGTTAACACTATGGCAGCCCTATTTTCGTCTTTTGCTCAACAAGCTGGTAGAAGGGTATGCAAAACCCCAGCATACTATTTGCCGTTGTTTAAGGTAATATAAAGATCAATTTATTTATATATCTTCTTCTTTAGTCCGTATTATTTTAAACAATTTTTCCGAGTAGATCACCGACACTACATTCTAATTGAGTAGGCTATTTAAATGTTATGAAAATGGTTATAAATTTTAAGGGTACCATTTAAATAATTAAATTGAATTGTGGGTTCATTTTTTTTTCTTCTGTGATATACTTTTTACCATTTTGCATTTTAACACTTCAAGTTTATAGTCTGCCAAGAGGCAAGATATAAGTCAAAATAATGTGACTGAACTTAGGACTTAGTACCGGTCCATCGACCTCTACTCCGTAAATATAACCTTTGACATAGTCAAACACAGTTATCAGTTGTTTATCAACATTTTTGTCCAAAGTTCAGTGTACTTAAGTAAGATGCACCTTTCTTAACCAAAATCATATCAAACTTTGGAAAAAAACAACTTGAAATCAGAAGTTATTTATATAATTATACATTTAACCTTGCTGTTCTTGATCATCTTAATTATTTAATTTTCTTAATTAAATTAGTCATAAAACCTAAGCTCATAATAGACATAATAATTAAAAAAAATATTGAAGAACTAATTGAAATTAAATAAAGATTTTATTAATTTAAAAAAAAAATGATGGATACACCAATATTGTCAGAGCTAATTTTACAAACAAAATTAGTTAATGAACAAGGATATAAAGCAAAAAAAGTTCAGCCTCAATTCTAATAAAACCATATTTAAAATATCTTTTTAACAAAAAGAATACATTTTGAAATCAACTCCAGCCGATAAATGACAGAGAGAGAGAGTAAATGTACATTGGTTACCTGAGGAAAATGAAGCCAGTGTACAATTTTATAATGTAAATGATTTTGCACAGGTATGTTTATGTAACTAGGCAGGTTGACTCACATTTGTCTTTCTTTTAAATTAGGATGCTTACTTGTCCCGACTTGTGATGCCAAAGGTGCATTGTAATAATATTTTTACTTGGAAGTTTTTAGAACTATTTATAACACACATAAGTGTTAATGCAATGGCATCGCCACTGGATCACTACAGAATATTTAATGACAGCTAAATACAGATGTTTGCTTTCCTTTCATTATTACATTCTCTGAACAAATATCTCAATATGTTCATTTATAGGCCAATAACATGGTGCTCCAATCATTATAAGCTATCATTACATTCAAAACCAGTTTTTTTTCTTTTTTGGACAAATGTTAATATTGCACACAAAAACTTCAGTCCTGTTTCTTTTCTGTTTTAATTTAATCTAAATTTAAATAATATTCATACAAAAATAAATGATAACCTGTTTTGTTTGAGTTTAAAGATGACAAAAATATAAGGTTCTTTTAGCGTTGAAAATCAGAATCAGATTTAAAAAAAAAATCAAAGTTTTATTTCAACACAATTCATCAGGGATATTAGTTTTGAGAAAATAGAACTCATCACAGTAGGAAAGCAAAGATTTAAAACACAGCTTTTTTTTTTCATTAGATGTATTTAGTTTGTGTGTATTTAGGCACACCTAGTTATGATGCAAGCACACCTCACAAATTCTTCATGCTTGGTTGGCTTCACAGTCGCTTCTGTGCATATATATCCTGTTTTGTGTTCAGCTGGTCTATAGCGTTTATTGACAAGAGGAACTTAAGGAATTGTAATTGCTTTGTAGCAATTATTGGTCATTAACAATGGTATCTCCTATTATAGGGGTGGGCAAACTACGGCCCTCGGGCCGCATGCAGCCCTTCATCGTATATTATGCGGCCCGTATACATGTACATATTGTAAGTGTGAATGCGAAATAAATGACAAATACATGGTTATTATCATAAATTCATGTTTTAATACGTTGTAAATTGTAAATATATATATGCGACCCGCCTTTAACAATCAAGTTATCAATGTGGCCCTCCGTAGAAAAAGTTTGCCCACCCCTGACCTAGTAGTTTGTTCCTTGTAAGATTATTAACAATTGACGTTCTATTGTTAATATAATTTTAAAAAAAACAAACCAAACAACAATATTAGGCTGCCATGTTTATAAATCTTCCAAAATCCTGTTTGTTTTCTTAGTAAAAAGAAAAATTATAACCCTTGACCTTGTAACTTTTTTTTTTGTTTTGTTCACAATGTCATGAAATTTTTATTTAATGTGTTTATGTAGCAATGAATGACTGTCATTTAGATTTGACAATTGTTTTTGATTTAAAGCCAGGATTTTTTTTTTTCAAGTGTCTTACATGACTTAATTATAGCAGAAAAAAAACATGATGACTAGAAATTGACCTTTTCAATGCTTAAGAAAATGCCTGCATTATTTGACCTTCATGGTAGTGTATGAATTAGGAGCGGATAGAATTGCATATTTCTTTAAACCCTTAAACAAGAATATTAATCAAGGTAGCTTAGAAATGAATTGATTGATATATAGTCAAATTTTCTCCTTATCCTATTCAATGTTTTTTTTTTAATTTCTAAATTTCAAGAAATATTTTTAAACCATAGAGCTTTGTGAATCATTATATATGTTATACACATACATATAAAATAACACATCCCTTTTATACCACATGTTCATTCTAACTCATTGAAGTTTTTCATTACAAAACATATTAAAAAGGATGTGAAATTTTGGAAGTGTTATTGCTTCTTATCTAAATGAAGGGAATTCACGGGTCAAGTGCACAGAATTTAGTATTTTGTGTTGAAATTAGCAGTAAACTTGCTTCACTATTTAAAAAAAATGTTCAAGGGAATTAACTTCTAATTTCTTTTGTAGTTTTTTTTCATTGCTATTTCCCTTACGTACATTGAAAAAAAATATGCCATGAGATTGAACTTTATAATTTGAAATAAATAAATTTGAAGAAAATATTGAAATTAGATTAGGATTGTATTTCTTTTCAAAAAATTAAATTGACCTTTGTAGATAGGGATATTTTTTTTCTTATAATTAATACATTATATACATATACATTATATATAATATATACATTCATTTATACCTTGGTATTAATCGTAAAGGAATATTTTTTTAAATGTGACTATTTGAATGACGTAGTTTTGTCTTGTAATTCTGCCATGTTGATTGTGTGGACAGACACAATGGCCATGATTGAACAAAACATATTGGGCTTGGTATACAAGATTTATAACTGCTAAAAAAAAGATCATCAGATGGATTGTGAATTGTAGGCAGTCTCTCATCTCCTGCTTTAAATAGATAATGTTTTTTATCAGTAAACCTTCAGTCTAACATTTTCCCTAATGACTGCATTTCACTAAACTGGACTAGATCATAGTCTCTGGAAATTCTGGTGTCTTCTGCTTCAAATCTTTGCTCTCATTCTTATATGGCATACAGAACAAATATTAAATGTTATAAATTGGTGGTAGCAAAACCATTGATGGGCAATAGTTTTTAATTTTGTGTTTTAACACTCATGTAAACTTTTTGACTTTACTCCCTAGACTACTTTGCATATCATAGGGTATAAAATTCAAAATTATGCTTCAGTGATTGCCAATGAAAAGAAAAAAATATATCACAGTTAAGGCTTCCTAAATAACTTTACCCATTGCTATTTTTTTTTTTTAAATTTTTGTGTGTTTACTGTTTAGGAAGAATATTTTTTTATTTTCCACCCTAATTTTTTATTCCTTTAATCTCACCTGCAGTTACTTTATATATGATTGATAGTAGCTGCAATTTTGGTTGCCTAGTTTTATACCTATTAATAGAGCCTCAATATTTTTATAATTTATTGTGCATGATGTAAAGTTCAAGTTTTTGGTTCAAGAAATACCTGTATATCAGATAATTTCCAACATACCAAAAAAAAACAGGATTAATTATTAAATAAAGATATGAAAATATCATCACCAACTTTATGCATATATTAGTCCATTTATGATGACCTGAATAGTTGTGGTGTGATTTAGAAAGCCTCGTACATTCTAGAGCTTTTTAAGGCTTCTTATCTGACATTTAAAGTCAAGCATAATGCCATATTTCTTGTGTTGTTCTGTTGAGAAATGTTCATTTTTATCTTAATTATATAACCTTTTTATCTGTTTTGCTACTTTTTTTTAGACTCTAGACACAAAATTTTCTTCAACATCTAAACGAGATGTTCAGTTCTACAACAGTGCTAAGGAAGCTGTTCATGACATAAAAGATGGATCAAAACTTTTAGTTGGGGGTACGTGATACCTTTTTTTTTTTTTTTAAATCGTCATTAAAGATAGTTTTAACTGTCAAGGCTAAAACATTTTCTTTATAAATAAAATTTGTATAACCTTTTAAACTTGTCCTTGACCTCAGGGCAGTTTTTACAGCAAAAAACAACAACATAAAACTCCTTTTGCTGTTTTATTCATCCAGTCAACACATGAAGGTCACAAAGAGCTTTTGGGCTCAGTGATCACTTAGTGCTGTATATATTAGTCAAATAGTTTAGATTCCTCTTAAAAAAGGCTTTTGAAATGACTATTTTTTTAAAACTGGCAGTGGTATTGTCCATAATCGTAGCATTGGGGTCCTTTGAAAAAATATCTAAAAAAAAATTATTTGTATTTCTTTCAAATAAATGCTTATATATTGTGTCATTCCTAAAATTCAAGTACTTAATATAATAATATTTCATTTTCTCTGTAGGTTTTGGGGTTTGCGGAGTCCCAGAGAATCTGATTGCTGCCTTGCTAGAAAAGAAATCAAAGGGTCTTACTGTCGTCAGTAATAATGCTGGACTCGATGACTTTGGCCTTGGACTTCTCTTAAGAACAAAACAGGTAATTGTTACTCAGTGAATGATCAGATGGAAAAATAGGATGCTGTCACATTCTGTGATTTAATGAATGAAATCAAGTCCAACCCTTACCCTGTTTTCATCACCCGAGGGGGAGATAATATAAATATATAGGATAGACAAAGGCTTTGTCTTCCCAGGTGTTCGCACTGTGGTCAGTCTGTCTAGCACCCACTATCACTGAAAGTCACCTGGGAAGGTAAAGTCTATAGGGGAAGTAATCTGTGCCCTTGTTATATTCAAGCGGGAGAGGGATGGGCTCTTTGTCCCTTTATCCCCCATGCTTGAAGGCGCCACTGATCATGCGTGATGGGTCACTGCGATTGGTCAGTGAAGCGGAAGTCTCGGCACGCATGCCGGGGGATCCGATGTGCGTGGGAAAACTTCCAGTCAGAATTATTCAGGGAGAATTAGTTAGAGAGCGCTGATCAGAGTGAAGTCGGGCTCAGACTCCAGCTGGGGTGGGGAAACCAGGCTGTTAGGTGGCAGAACCTAGACGTTCGCAACAGATCTGAGTTCTTGTGAGGACTACCCACCCCAGGTAATTCGGTGTAATATATTTGATTCGTAATCTGTATATGTATATTAGGCTGATGTATAATGCATTGTCATTTTGAGGGCACCATGTGCCTGTTTGCTTTTATATAAATAAACACTACGCGTTGTAACTGTACGTGTTTGGTTATCGATTTCTTGTTGTGTTGTGCGTCCTGTGTATGTAACCACCTGGCTGGGACAAATATAAATGCTGGTCAGAACTCAGTAGGTGATCATACCAATAGACAACAACCGGGGACCTTGACAGATGCAAAACTTTAAATTTAATTTGGGAATATTTTTTATATAATAACATTCGCATGATGATCCATCATTTACTTCATATCGCACAGATTAAGCGTATGATTGCATCCTATGTTGGAGAAAATCAAGAATTTGAGAGACAGTATTTGTCTGGGGAGCTTGAAGTGGAACTGACGCCTCAGGTAAAAAATGGTCTTTCTTTTTGCTTTTTATACTGTGATAACTAGTCACTTACAGAAGGGTAATAAATTTAGAGGGTAATAAATTTAGAGCAAACAAAATTGGTCTCATCCCTGCAGCATTCATAAGAAATCCAATACAATGTTGTTTTTTTTTTTCCCTTTAGGGAACGCTTGCAGAGAAAATTCGTGCAGGTGGGGCAGGTATCCCTGCTTTCTTCACACCTACTGGATTCGCAACTTTGATTCATAAAGGTGGGGCACCTATCAAATACACCAAGGATGGAAAAGTTGAAATCGCTAGTAAGCCAAGAGAGGTAATGTCATAACTTAGAATTGTTATGATCATTGGTTTCCACATTCACTCATGAATTGGACGAGTGATCCATTGTCAACATTTATTACACTATTTACAATACAAATAATAATAAAGAATAAAATGAAAAATCCATCAACACAGTACAATCTCGGTCGAGCAACTCCACGATCTAATCTAACACCAAGTACTATATCTCATCAACAACAAAATGAAAATCCACCTTTCACGTTAGCCATTATTGTTTAATCTCTCTTTCGCCATCATAGTTCATCCTCTCCTGTGACCACAACAACCAATCACCTTTCTTTCTAACTTTGACCTTTCACCCATTCTCTAAGATCACACTCACCAGGTGACGAGTCAAACAAACACAAAACATATCTACGACAGGTAAGCATTTTAAACCAAAAAAAAAAAAAAACTTCTATTTTTGCCTGTGTAATACATCTAAAAAAAAAAACTTCTATTTTTGCCTGTGTAATGCATCTAAAAAAAAAAAGGGTAAAATATCCTTGTTAGATTTTATGCCCCACCAACAGAATTTATTTTATGGTTTGTTTAAAATAGGAATGGTTTTTAAAATGGTAACTTGTTTCTAGTCAGAGAATTTCTCCGATTCTTTGTTCCAGTTTATAATATAAATGCCAATAAATTCTGACTGCTTTTTTTTTTCAGTTTTTGTGACTTTTTAAAATCAAGAGTAAATATTATTTCATTAATCAGTCATGTTGCGAGAGAGATAGTTGTGCCTGTCTAAATGCCTATTCTAACAACAGAAATCCATTTATTCAATAAATGACCTGAAAATACATGTGCATATGGTCACTTAAAAAATATCATCACTTGATAAATAAAAACCCAATCCTGTTATTGATAGAGGCATTGTCAGGACAGGTCAGGCTTGGTATTGCCAACTTATGTCACCATTAATTTATAAAGTACATTTGACGTACATCTGACCGGTTTCTATATTGATAATGTTCATCATTTGACAAGAACAACAAACAATTGAATGCAAATATTGGTTAACAGCAGCTGTTTAGTAGTTTTATACTAATTATTTCTCCTGACACTTTATAGCCCCAAGTTGATGTGCACACAGCTGCCATATCTGTATTCATAGTCTTGGTACATTTTTTTTTACATTTATGTCAGTATGTCTTAACACTCATTGATAAACCTTCCCTAGATGACTCTCAACAAAACTTTGTTTATGCCCCTAGTTCCTACATGGTGAAATAAACATTTGATTTAGTGGATACACCAACTGTAAATTTTGGAAATCACAGGAAAGTTACAGTGTGTGTTTGTTATATCGGCTAGCAGTATTAACTAAATCTTAGTATGGATGCCTGAGTTCATCGTACAAGATAATGGTATGTCAACTGTCACTTGTATTTCTTTTTTCTTAGGAGCGTCAATTCAATGGCGTTAACTACATTATGGAAGAGTCCATAACTGGTGACTTTGCTTTAATCAAGGCTTGGAAAGCTGACACAGCTGGAAATTTGACATTCAGGTGAGGATAACTCTTCTCCTTATCACCTCATAAAATTTACGGGACACATAGTACAGTTAGTATCTTTTTTTTTTTAAAGGGGAATTCAATTTACTTCTTGAAATTAATATTATTTAGTCAAGTAACAATTACATAAAAAGCATGATTCACATACATTCTGTCAGTTGATTTGTTTAAAATAATGTCTGAAGGTTGTTTTTTTTTTCCCATGTACACATTTCTGTCGGTCTATAATTAAATTATGTTTGGTCAGTCTATCACTTTTAGTTGAGTATAAAAAAAAATAATAACAATTTCTTAACTTACTAGTTTTGTCATCTGGTTTAGTAATATTTTAAATTTATCTAAATTTTTTTTTTTATTGATTTGTAGGAAAACAGCAAGAAACTTCAACCCTCCTATGTGTAAAGCTGCGCGTGTCACCATTGCAGAAGTAGAGGAGATAGTTGAAGCTGGAGAAATCCCCCAAGAAGATGTCCATATCCCACATATATATGTACAGAGAGTGATCAAAGGACCGAAATATTCAAAACGTATTGAGGTGAATTTTTTCGTTACTGTATATTTTTTTATTTTCCACCTGAAATTCTCTTTGTCACAATAGTAACTGTTTATATTCATTGATATGTAGATTTTAAAAAAAAATTGGAATTTGTCGGAATACCATAATTATCTTCAATTTTTTTTTCATCCATGCTGTTCTATTTTGGTTTAGTGCGATAAAACCAATATTGATACATGTAAAATGTGTAATAAATATAATTTCAAAATACCTCTGAACAGAAACTGACGTTAACAAAGCCACAGTCCAGTGATGCACCACCCAACCCCGCTCAGCTGATGAGGGAAAGAATAGTGAAAAGAGCATCTCTGGAATTTAGAGATGGCATGTATGGTATCCTTGGCACCATTCTGTCTTTTTCAGAAAGTATTGGAATTAATAGAACTTCTTGTTAAAAAAAGATTTTATTTTTCATCATTTGACAAACTTTATTTTATAAGCCAAGATCTCCACTTTGTTTTAAACTTTCAGGTCTAAAAAATATGATTTTGCCTTTAGCAAGTTTGTTTATTTTTTTAATGTATACATTTTATTATAAAATATTTTAAAACTTAAAATGGACTCACTTTGAGAATAGTACCACTATTGTACATATGCTGCACTTTGTTAGACTTGAGAATTTTTCTTTGACAAGCCACTCAGTCAATCTTGGTATCGGTATGCCAATGTTGGCCAGTAACTACATCAAGCCTGGCATGAACGTACACCTTCATAGTGAAAATGGCATCATTGGGTTGGTAAGTGATGTAAAAAAACAATATTCACTAGAATTTTTATTGTATTAGCTGTCACTTGTTGTACATTTTTTATAGTTGTTTTTTTTTTTTTTTTTCCCATTTCATAAACTAGGGTCCCTTCCCTAAACCCGGAGAGGAAGATGCTGATCTAATTAATGCTGGGAAAGAAACTGTAACAACAGTTAAAGGAAGTTCTTTCTTTTCTTCTGACGAGTCTTTTGCCATGGTTCGAGGGTGAGTCTGTTTTAATTACGAAGGATTTTTAAAATCTTTAAAAAAAAATAATAGTTTTTATTTCATTAAAGAAAAAATCTTTAACTGATTTTAATTGTTTAATTATATGATTTAATTTATCATGTTTAAATCAAGCCATGATTATTTCTGTTGACAGCGGGCATGTCCATCTGACAATTCTTGGTGCCATGCAGGTATCTCAGTATGGAGATTTAGCTAACTGGATGATTCCGGTAAGATTACGAGACTCCATTAAGGCTGTGTTATTGATTTCATTGGTTTTTTTTAACTGTAAACTTAATAAGCATTGAGAGTTAATTGATTACAGCTGTTTCTCACACATGCACACACACACACGTACCATTTTTTTTTTTTTTTTGCAGGGTAAAATGGTAAAAGGAATGGGAGGAGCCATGGATCTCGTATCTGGCAGCAGCACTCAAGTTATTATTGCCATGGAACATACAGCCAAGGTAAATAGATGAGTAGGCAGATATTGTTGTGTTCAGCCTCCAGTCTGTTATTATGTCAAGAGTGTTCTTTTTTTTTTTTTTTAATCTTCCCTCTCTCTCTCTCTCTCTGTTCCTTCAGGGAGGCAAGCATAAAATTCTCAAGGAATGTAATCTTCCCTTGACAGGCAAAGGTTGTGTTGACATGATCATAACAGACCTGGTAATGATTCCTTTTTTTTTTTCACTTTTATTTTTTTAGGATGAGATATTGAAAAAAGACATATATTTCAATTAACACTTGACGTGCGGTCTTGATTTTTAAATTGTCTGCAGTATTACTTTAAATTTGTAGTACGGTACACATTATTTGAACTGAGAATTTCTTTGCACCGATCCTCTCTATACAGGGTGTGTTTAGAATCAGTCCAGAGAAAGGATTGACAATGATAGAGATTGCTGATGGCGTAACAGTTGATGAAGTGAAGAAAAACACGGGCTGCGAAGTGAATGTAAGAAAAAAAATTTTATGTTTTTCGTTGGTAATGTTATACGTTCAGGTATTAATAATTATTCCCCCCCCCCCCCCCCAAAGGAACGTTCATAGTTTCTGCTGATATATTTAAATTTTAAGATCATTCTAAAGTATTGTTGTATTGCTTCCAACGTGTTTTTTTGAAAAAAAAATTGTTTGCAGTATATAGACTGCTTTCTCTTCAGTTGGCACATCTTGATCAATAATGTCAGGTTGTAATTAAAAATTGAAATCTTACTTCTTTAAACTAGGTGTACAATGTGTAGTGAAGAATGTGGAAAAATTAGAAACAAGTGTGCAGGCATTACTATTTAACAAGATCAAATGAAATTTTTTGTTGTTTGTTTCATTTCTGATCAAATATATTCAATATTGTTTACTTAAGTTGTTAACACATCATCTTTTTGTGATTTCAGGTAGCTCCAGATCTTAAACCAATGCAAACATTTTAACAGCTACAGCCCATACAGATTTAATTAAATATGCAATATTTCTGCAAATGTTTTTTATTACTTGTACATAAAAAAGTAGGACCACACCAGCCCTAGATTCTGTGTTTTCCAGAACAATATAAAAAATATTCATTAGCCTTTAGTAAGTTGTTATTTGATGAAAGATGTTTCTTTCTGGTTTGCTTTTTTTTTTTTTAAATCAATGTGAGTCACCATTGGTAGAGACAGATAACATTTTTTAGTCCAAATTTATTTAACATTTTCATTTGCTATCCATTCAACCATGTCTCATTTTTTTTTTTAAAATCAATGTGAGTCACCACTGGTAGAGACAGATAACATTTTTTTAGTCCAAATTTATTTAACATTTTGATTTGCTATCCATTGAACCATGTCTCATTTTTTTTTTAAATCCTATGTAAGATTTGATATTTTCAACTGTATCAGGTGAGGGGGGGGACACACGTTTTATTATTTTTTTCATGTTTTGAATAAATGAAGGTGTTGTTTTCAAAACAAAAGAATTTTGTGACTATAGGTGTTAAGCCTACAATGTTGTCATCCAAACAAAGACTGGAGGAAAATATAAGCTGGGTAAATCACTTGTCTGGATACCACAGTCATGTAAACATGCCAAAAAAAAAGTAAAGCCAATCATTACCTAACAGCATTGGCTCAGTAAATGTATGTTTTTATTCACAAGAATGAGATCATTACTTTCACGTACATGTAATAGTCAATTAAAAAACGAGAAAAGGTACCTTTAAATGAACAGCAGACCTTAAACTACGATCTTTAATATGTACATTTTCTATGCTAATTCGTGTAACTATTTATTTTCCTGTGTTCCTATTTAAACTGTTTTTCGATGATAATTTACAATTTCCTACAAATAGTTTTTTCCTTGACAATTTTAAAAACTACATTTATTTACTTTTTTCTTATGCCATATAAATGCAAAAAAAATTTCATTATCCGTTATATCTTGTATTTTTCATGTTTAAATTAAGCTTAAACTTTTTTTTTATGTGCCATACCAGACTGTAATATAAACACTGGTCAGTATAACTTGATCTTATTGGTTTACAATCAGACTGTGAAAAAAGTAAATCTGTGAATTAGTATGGTTATTGATATATATTATTATTTTTGAACAATATTTTTGAACTTTTTTTTTTTTGTATATGAACAATTTCCAGAAAAGAGCTGCACTTTCTACGTAAACAAATAGCTAAAAACATTTTCTATTGTTTATAGAGTCTGATTTTGTTTTTATGAAATTTTTTTTAATGGTTATTATTAAGATGATGACTGAATCTGTTAATTTCTACATAAACATCTTAATTTTTTTCACATGTAGTGCTTGTATGTTCCACTGCCTGATTATAGAAACTTTTTGACACCATGCTCAGTGGGTTTTTTCCCCTTAATGCTTTGCACCGCTCACTATTGGCAGCTAAAACTTATGTCGTGATTTGAATTAAAATGGTTGGCACTCTATTTTAAAGTATTTAATGAGCAATAACGTCTGCATAGGAAGTGTTGAAGTTTTTTGCTAAGATATCTGTGATTATGTAAATTGGAATTTACATGATTATCCTGGTGACATTTTACTTCGCTAAAGATTATCCCCCCCCCCTCCAATGCCATTGTAATACATGAATATATAAATAGAAACCAGTTTGGGGTCATTGTCAACTTGTAGCTTTTTAAAAAATTATTTCATCGGCTGTCTGTACAAAAATTTGCATTATGTTAACGCTTTTCTAAAAAAAATAATTTTTGTGACAACTTAATTGAATAGAGAGACTATTTATTTGAGTTCTCATATAATGTAGCTAGAGTAAGGTGGATTGAATGAATACACTATTTTATAATTTTATAAATATATCTATATATATATATATATATATATATGTATTGGTTTTGAAAGTGATTTTTAATAGACTACCAAGTTGTAAGCAAGCTGATGGTTAATGCACCTGTGCTGATCTACTACTGTGTAGTGAAATGTTAACTTCCATCTTGTTGATTTATCTTATTTAGTTCCTAGTGTAATTGAAGTGTAATTATGACATCTGTATTATGATATACGCAATAAAAATGAATTTAGTCAATCACATTGTTTATAAATATGTGGCCATTCAACAGTCTGTCATTACATATTGAAGATTAAATGTGGCATGTTCTGAACAGGTTAGGGTATTTATTAGGCATTCAATGAGCATTATATGACAAATAAAAAAAAACTTTTATACCTAGTTCTATGTACAGTATTAGAATGTACTGCTTAAAAATTAACGGTTGTATTATGATTATGAAACAAAATCTTCAATAAAGAAACTCAATTATTAGCTCCTCCCATGAGAACATTCATTAATCACACTAACTGTGACAATGGTATCCGAAGGGAAGGTGACATTAATTATTATATCTTTAATCAATTTCTCTTATGGAATTGGTTCAATAGAATTATGAATGTGTAGTAAAATGTGGCATTTATTAGTAGACATATTGCATCAAGTAGATTAAGTCTTGAATTGTCATGGAAAAAGTACAAGTACACAATAACTATGAACAGAAAGATGAAATTCTAGATGAGTTAACTTGATATCATGAAACAATTAGTTATAATTTCGAAAAATATTTGAGTGATATCCTAAGGAATTTTTTTTCTCGTTTTAGTACATGTTAATAAATGTATATTATTTATATCTTATTTCGTTTTATACTTTTTAGTATTGCAAAATGAACTCACAATTCTTTCGCAATATTCAACTAACCATACACATACGTCACATTTATATAAATTATAGAAACTATTTAAATCTATTTACTTGGATAGTCTCATTCAGTCCACCTCTTGTAAAGCCTGGTTGTTGGCTCATACCCAGGGGGTGCAAAACCTTTTCAACCCTGACAGCTGCACTGAACGTTCTATTTTAGTTTGGTCGCCAGATTGATTTTTATCTTTACAGGGTGGCCCAAAAGTAGGTTTACAGTAATTAAACTACATTTTATATGGTTGTACAGCATCGAACGTCCACCTGACCTGACACCTATGGATTTCTTTATGAGAAGAAACCCAAAACAATAAATGATTTGAAAGATTACATTCATCTCGCATTCACTGAAATTGATAAAGATCAAAATAATTCGTGCTGTACTTTGTGTCCTGGAGAGATATGAAGAATGATGCAATGTTGAAAGAGGACATTTTGTGCATCTGAGAGATTAAAATGTTTATGTTAACAGGTATAACAAATTTCCCGCTGCTCTAGTGTCGAATTTTCAAATAAATAGTCTCTGTGATAACTGTAAATCTACTTTACACCATGTATATTCATGAAGTTTTTTCACAGCCGCCATCAACCACTACTGCTATCCATACTTCTAGCCTTGTGTCTATGCTTAGAACCGCCAGACACAGCAAGTTGAAATATTTAAAAAAAATTTTTTTTTGCACAATTGCTAAAAACGTGTGCTGTAATTACATAATTAATTTCACATCATATCTCAAGGCATTTTTTTTTTCCATCATACAGTTTATGATAAACATAGGTAAAAAGTATTTAGCTTCATAATTCTACAAAATGTTAATGAGATCAAAATTATTAAAATGGTTTTATTGTCATGTAGAATATCTTATGCAATTAAATGAGAACAGGTCTGAAATTGTTGTATAAGACTTATAGACACAAATAAAACCAGCCACCTACTCAGAGAGCGTGAAGTTAAAAACTTGAAAAAAAAAAAAAAAAGGGGGATGAAATAATTATGTTGTTTATTATTGTCTGGAAAAGGCTTAAGTAATAACAACAATACATGTATGACCAGCATCAACAACTTTTAAAATCAACATATTTTAACATCATAAAGTGGTAGAACTAAACCCATTTACACATTAATTACATTTTTAAAAAATGCATAGATCATGATAAATCTCAACAATCATAAAACTTTACTGAAAAAGAAACGGTTTGAAAATCTTGTGCCGTACATTTACTGCGTCTTTATAAAGAGGCACTAGGTGGTTGGTGGCATCAGCAGCAGGACTTGATGTTTCCAAGTTCTTGGCAGTATTCAAAAGGATCTTTTTCCTGTTTTTAATTCATACCATATTAATTATTCAGCGAAAGACAAAGTATGTATAGTGATAAATAATAACTATATGGCCTATGTATTTTAGAAATTCTTTCATGACTCGCGGAAAAATATTTTTCAAAACATAAGAATGATCATTTATTGTGTTTTGAATGCTAATATATTTTATACTGAAGGTAATACATGTACATGTATTTAGAAAATGACATCATCTAAATAAAAAATTAACATATGCTGATTAAAAAGTTAGGAAACATTTTAATGGTAGGCTATAGAACTTTGCTTGTTATATAAATATACATTCATTACAATATACTATAACTCTGAGGTCAAGTAGCCCAGTTTGCGAGAGAGAAAAACAAGAAATATTTCAATAATTTTCCTGCAGTTGTTAATGATTATTGGTTTAGATTGGTTATTTTGGTGTGCTGATATAAAAAATATTTGAAAGAATGTTACTGAGTAGTAATATTTTTTCTATAATTTATAAATTCAACTGCTTTTATGTAAAATATAAATTTACTTTAAAACCTAACAACCTTTTAAAATTAAAAAAACAAACAAACAAACTAGAAAGTGAAGTCCTTAAAAATCATTGGAAATTTAAAATGATTTAGTGTTTTAAATCTTACAACGACCTTAGTCTCTTTAAATTTACTAGATTAAAGCATTATTTATGACCTTAGTATCAATTAAAAAGAAATTAGCTTCATTTAAGAGGTTAACAAATTATAAATGAGAAAAAAAAAAAATCTTTAAACATATTCATTTCGAAGATCATTTTTAGATGACATTTTCAACTTTAAAAAATCTACTGCTATCTAATATTCAGTAGACAATTTTTTGTTTGAAATGAATTGCAACTTACTTTCAAACAAGTCCACTTTTTTTTTTTCAATTTTCCAATCTTATATGAATAATATATCTTTTAAAATTGACTTCATGTCAGGATGCGGAAAATTTTGTTACATGCTAAGCACTAGGTAATAATTTTAAAGATTATAAGCATTGAAAAAAAAAAAAAAAGATATTTTTCGGCTATAATGTATCAAAAAAGTATAAAAACAATTTCTAAGATCACAGACATTATGATTACTTTAAAAAAAAATAAACATCGTTTATCAATATAATAGATTTTATCTATTTAATTTAAGATGTATCAACCAATGTTGTTTTAAGAGGTATTATTACTAGTACATTTTGTCCAATTCAAACCGGGACGAAGCTGTAAGTCATGAATATTATTTGTCATGTCATAAATGACAATTGCCAGAGGGTATCAAAACACTTTTACTTTTTTAAATAAAACGATTTAAAGCACTGGGAAAGACGCAAACCCCCTAAACAGAAGGCAAATTATTTCATTTGTATTTTAAAAATATTAATATTACAAAAGAAATTTAATATGACTAACCAGTTTGGCACATTTGCATGGTCCTCTCTCTCCGGAGAAGAAAGTAAAGTGTTTGTTGTATCGAGATGTTTTAAGAATAGAAGCAAGTTCTGGCTTAACATGGCACTCTTCATTCTTCTACAGAAAAAACAACAAATATCATGGGTGTCAGTAAACTACACTTAAAATAAACCAGAAAACATTCACATGTAGAAGATATTTTTTTTCTTCTAAATATGCTGATTTAGATTAGGATAAGTAAATATATAATACTGGTGGATCAGTAAATGGGACAGTTTGCACATGCCTAATCCTAACGGACCAACCTCGCAATTCCCTCAAAGGGTTTTAATTGAGTAAGGGACAAGATGCCAGAGAGGTAGAGCACTTAAATGCCAACCAGAAGGCCCCCGGGTTCAAGACCTGAGACTTTACTTGGTTCCGGCCAATTCTCCCAAGTCCAGCCAGCTTAAAAATGTGCTCCTAAGATCTGTTGGGGGAAGTAAAGCCAGTTGGGCATTGTACTAGCAACATAAATCTATAGAACAGATCTCTACAGAAACAGGTGAACTCTTCTTCATCTGACCCCATTGGACTTATAAAGTTTTAAAAAGTAATCTCTACTACTTTTTTCCAAGTAGTGCTGGGGAAAAACAATGACTGCAGACATAAAGTCAAAATAGAAATGTATATGAGAAATCAAGTTTTTCTTTTTGTATCACACATCACAATTAAGATCATAACACTGAACACACTCTCATATTAAAATTTAGAGATGAGATTAAAATTGAATGCAAGTGATTGTTTCTGGTTAAACTAAAAAATGTTTTCTTTTCTAAATGTCTACTTTTGATCATTATCTGCTTACAGTTCATAAAAGAGTGACATGAATCTACACATGCATCATTTTTTTGATAATAAAAATAAAAAATTCCAAGGAAATAAAGAAAAAAATACTGTTTTACTAAGCTATTTTTTTTTTACTGACAGTAAATTCAGCCCACTTTTGAGATGAAAACCTAACATAACTTTATAATGAAACTGCAGCTGTGATATGGGAGTCAGTGCAGACAGTCACAGACATGAAGCAGATCAAAATATTTTTTTTAATGTTCCTGGCATCTTTCTATGAATAAATGTACCCACATTAAAAAAATGTAATAAAAAAAAACAAACAAATATTTACTTTAAAAGTGATGGCATAATCAAAAGGCCATTCATCCTCAAAGCCTTGAATTCCTCCATTGTAAATCACAGTAGCAGCTTCTTGTGGTTGGTTCTGAGGCAATTTGAATAATCTGTAGGTGACTGATGCAAATTTGGCATCACCTTAATGGAGATAAATGACAAAGCAAACAAGTAAAAATAACACTGGCATATTACAAAAGTGACTTTGTCTGATCTAGGACAAGGTTGAAATTGAACTATATCAATAGTTAAATTACATCTATAAATGAGTCCTCTTTCTTTCTGAAAATTATACATCTGTAAGTTAGTACAAGAGAATAAATTTTATCCGTTCGATTTACTTTCAAGAATCATGAAAGAAATAACAGTAGCACATCTGAAGTTGAGGGAATACAGCAAGCACTTGATAGAAACTACTTAAGTAGCTAGTTTATAAACAACTAAAGTTAGTAAAATGTAAGAGGTGAGATAGTATAGATGCGTAGATAATGAGTTCAACACTACTTGATATTAAATGATAACAAGACAAGTAAAATTAAATCCTTGAATAGGTACAAGGATACATTTAGCACAAAGGAAGGGGACAGATCGTTGTGCAGTGTAAAGCACTCGAATGTTGACCTGAGATTCCTAGGTTTGATCTCTGGTGAGAACCATTAGGATTTTTCAGATCATGGTAAAAGTTCTCTCCTTGGTCATTGCACTATCGGCTATGGTAGGGGGAGTGGGACGGATGGTCGAGTGGTGTAGATACTTGACTGTCAACCTGAGAGTCCTGGGTTCGATCCTCGGTGACAACCATGGGAATTTTTCCAGGTGAAATGTGTTTCAAAGTCATCCCATAAGTCCACCCAGCTTTAAATGGGTACCTGACTTTAAGTTGGGGAAGTAAAGGCGGCTGGGCGTTGTGCTAACCACACAATCCCTTTATATGCCGAGGTTATAGAAACAGATGAATTCTACACTTCATCTGCCCCGATGGCCCAGTAGGGCTAAGGGAACTTTTTTATGGTAGGGGATGAAAAAAGTGAATAGCTAAGAGATAAACATCTCAATCTTTCAGGGACTTAACAAATATAATTATAAAAACCATTTTTAGTCTAAAAAAAGAATGCTGAAAAGTCCACCATGTATATAAAAACAAATCTGCGATAAGGATTACACTGCTAGTATATTTTTCTGAATCACTACAAACATAGAGACCAAGTTCTGAATTACCTAAGAATTTTTTGTAGTCTTTATCTTCAACAGAAAACAAGCCAGCAGTGGTGACAAGTCTTGGTGTGCTGTAGCCAATTTCTTTCGCCAATTTATAAAGATCTTTCCAATACATGGCCCCGGCAATACATTCACCTATTGAATATTTAACAATAAGATGTTAGCTAAACTAATTATGAGTTATTATAATTTCTGGGAGTGTCAAAGTATTTTTTTGAGCCTTTCATTTATCAACAAATAAATATGCAATAACTATTCATTCATAAAAAAAAAACATAATTTTTGATCTAGCAAAGGAAAAATAAAAAGAACAACTATTCCTTTACTGCAACGTATTACTAAAAGCCTGCATTTCAAAGTGCTTCTCTTTACAACCAATGTAGCCTATCATCCAGTAAAATATAGATGCTGTAAAACCAACACTTTAATCAAAATAAAATATATTAACTTATTTCCATTTCCTCAAATGGTTGTCGTAAGCCTAACACTTTGTTTCATCGGCGCCTTTCAGCGCCCGAATCGTTTTTTCTGCATCATCTCTAACGGACTTCTGACCCGAGTACACCAGTGTCATGATGCAGTCACTGAAAGAGCGAGGTAACTAGTGAGATCAAAATCACTGCTAACAAAATAAAAAGATTCGGTTTAAAGTCTCATCACGCTGTCTTGCAAAAACAAAATCTATAATTTGCACATTTGACTTACACCAAAGTTCTTTATGTTCTCTAATATCAGATGTCAAAACCTGATCAGAGTAAACATCACTGAAGTACAGTTCCCCACCATCCTGGAAAGTAAAGTAAATTTTTTTTTTTACCTCATCTTTAAGTTACACATTGACTTTTACAATATTATTACCAAGAAAAGAGTAGAAACATTTTATATTTTTACACTTCAACAGAATATAAACATATTTTTTCATAGATTAAGATTATGATTAATCTATTATCATTTCCACTTTAACCTTTTTTCACCCCAGTTAACTTAATGGCTTGAATGGAAATAGTTTAAAAAACAAACATGGTCAATTAACAATTATATAAAATTATGAGTTCTATGGACATAACAAACACTAATATGAAATTTACTGACAAATTTACAAATTAAAAAGAAACAGAATTGAACACTAAAAAAACAGCACACCTTGAGCACACGGAAGGCCTCTTTCAGTACAGCATACTTGTCCTTTGACAGGTTAATAACGCAGTTAGATCTGAAAAAAAAAAAAAAAAGATCATTAACAAATTTTGAATATTAGAAAAAGGACCAAAATCTAATTTTTTCATTTAGCTAAAAAACATTTTTTATAAAAAAAATTATTCACAAACTTGTTCTTAGACTCATTTATAAAAATATAACCAATCAAATTATTCCTTTACACAACAAGATCGAAAGAGTCGCTCTCAACGCCAACGTCGTCCATTTTTTCCATGAAGCCCTTCACAAAACTAACATTTGGATTGGAATAACCAAACTGGCTGGTGTGGTAGTCAATGTATTTGTTGGCTACCAAAAGCTGAGAAAAGGAATAAAATTATTTCATCAACTTTAAGCATAAGCTAGATGTGATGACAGCATTAAAAAAAAAAAAAAAAATTAAATTATTTCTCAAATTACAAAAAAAAAAAAAGAGTCAACATGAATAAAAAAAAAAAAACAACTTTGAACGTCTATAACAGTCTTTCAATTTTAGCATCAATATATTTAAATATTATAATGAGATCTATAACCTCAAAATATTTTGAGAAAGGAACAAAAATTAAGCTAGTTATGAGGATTTTTTTATTTTAATAACTTTAAATGTAAAACTCTTGATGCTGAATTTTCAAGGAAAATGCAAACAAATTAAACTTAACAAATGCTATTGACTACTCCTAGTAATTATATAATTACATTATTTCCAAAAATTTGTCAGTCAATAGATTTATTTTTTAGACAGATTTTCTTAATTAAATGCATCATAAATAGTAAAAATCCAGTTAATTAAGTAAAAAATAGTATTTAAAATTCTTGCATTTTAATATAATCTGCACTATTTTATAAGTTACTTTTTTTTTAAATGTATCATTCCTTTTTCAAACCTTAATAATACAAAATATTTCAATTTTGCACCTGCTCCTCAGTCATGTCAAGTCCTACTACCCTTCCATCTGATCCAACCAATTTACTCAGAATATAACAGTCTTGTCCACTTCCACAACCCAAATCAAGAACTGAGGCACCTTGTAAAGCCGGAGGAAAGACGGGTCCACAACCATAGTATCTGAAAATTTCACAGAACTAGCATTAAGGAAATGAAGTTTCATTCAATGAATTACTTTCAAATTAGCACAATCACCATTTCAGAGACAATGTTAATAAATTACAAAAATTAATTAATCAAAATAAGCCAAAAATAAATATGTATGCATCACACACAGAGAATTGAGTTTAGCTTTAAATATTGAAATGCCACACCAATTTGTTAATAGCTAATAAATCTTAGTGCTTTCAAAGGTGGTTTGGTGTGAATGAGGCCCAAGCCAATCTCTGGGATCCACAAAAATCCAAGTATGGTCAAGAGTAGCCTAAAGCTCTACAGAAGAAAAAGTAATGTCCAATGGATTGTAAAAGGGTGTATGGGTACTTTGGCACTGGGAGATTCTAACTCTGATGGAAGCCCAACATGTGAAGTTCTGAGTTTGAATCCCAGATATAATTGTACCAGTAAGTTATACTGCTTATGTGTTTTCTCAATGAAAGCTTGGGCTGTGGGTATGTAGGTAATGATAGGGATGTAGAGAGGGCATAGAAAAATTTGTCTTAAAATGGTTTAATGTGATAGAGGATTTACCAATAGCTTCTAATTCTTTAATTTCCCTCAAATAAGTTCAACATTTAAAATTTTAGCACCCTTAATTTATCAAAAAAGGTTTTCTAGCAAATACTTTTAAAAACTAAGAAATTAAAATAAATTTTGTTAATAAATAAAGTAAAAAGGACATCATCAAATATTCAAATTTCTTTCCCTAATATAAAAATGATTGTCCAGTTTTGACAGGTATATAAAATCATAATAAAAATGGAAAAAGAATAAAAACGTTAAATAAAAAAAAAAACAACAGAAGCTTAAATAATTATTTATTGCTATTTTTAAAATTTGGACGTGTAAAGTATTAGTTTAATTAAATACATTTTATGTCGTACTTAGCCTTCACTTCTTCATGGATAAGAGCTAAAATGTCCCGAACATATTTTGGGAATTTTCCAAACTGTGCAGTACAGGCCCCAGTTTTGAGATCTGCTGATTTGGTTAAATATTTACCATAATAGTTTTGCACCGATTCAGTTGTGTCACAACAGGAAGTACCACCACCACAAGACATTGTTTTCTGAAAAAAAAAAAAGATTAATTAAGATGTTGACTAATGTAATTAGATACTAGTTAGCATTTATCAGCTAAAATCATTAGTAACAATGTCATAAACATATTTTTCATCATTTAACTTTTAAGTACCACATAACAACTACAAAGAGAATGAAAGGTAAAGTAAAGTTACATTTATCATGCAATGAGAAGATTTTAAATAAAACAAACCCAATTATGATTTAATGTTAAGTTTCAACAAAAGTAATGCAAAACTTTCAGCTTGTTATCTTTACCATCACAAACCTCAAAACCCTCGATGCACAGAGTCCTGAGGGCTAGTAAAATATGACCCACCTTGAACCAGAGAATTTGAACTTTGGAAGCAGCGTAAGTTTAATAGTAAATAACTTTAAAGCAGAATGGACTACATCACTAATTAGTCCTATGTAAGAGTTAGACCTGATCAAACTTTGAAACGATATCAATTACTGAAAGGTTAATTACATTGCAGTGTGATGAAGTGCATGTTATCAATACTACAATGACATATATATTAATCTAATATTAACATTGAACTTCACCCACTTTATTGTAATTCTTTGTAGTCTCCCTTTGAACAGTTCGAACCTGACTGCTTTCGCATCGCAGCCCAATATTTTAACTATAATAATTAGCCGAATTTGTGCACCAACAAACTTGATTGAGTTCATGATTAACGAACTTTTTTGTTCGTAAAACATCTTTGTTTTTAGAGAGAACGCTAAATAAAAAACAAACAACTCTCACAATTTTAACAATATAATGTTATATGCATATTAAAGTATTTGAATCATGTTAGATAGATGAATTTGCTCTCTAGTAAACGCTGACTGAAACAACAGAGAAGACAGCTATGAACTGATTGTGCTAAACACAGTATGGGAAGCCAAAATTCCTCTAAAACTCCCGTACCCATCCCCCTTTCCAAGAAAATAAAAACACCATCAAAGGGGCTGAAAACAGCCAATCTGGCATTACGGACGATAACGCTGCGGTGTAAATTATAATTTTCTTAAAATATATTTCTTCTCTAAGCTTTCACTTGTCGCGTTGCAATTGGAATATGCAGGTTTTCTTGTTAGAATGGAGAACTACACTTAAATATAATGAAAATAAAAAGAAGACTTTAGAAACAAGATTAATCATGCACATGATGGCATGAGCTCTGCTATCGCCTATTGCCTATTAGTTTCATTATCGTCAATATCAAATATTTAAAATAATAATAATAATATAATGTGAATTTTTTGAAAGAGGGCAGTGAAATATTTTTTATTGAGTTTAAGTAATCACTTAAATTGGTATTATTTAGAAGAATAGCCATCACGACATTGTGATAACAAATATATTAAAGAAAAAAAAACACGACACCGCTTCCAACTAGTGATGACAGCTTCCTGCTACGACAACATTAATTTTTAACATGGCAGACTCATTACCTGAGCAGGTTACACCGGTAGATACCGACAATGCAACAGCTCTTAATGGAACTAAGATTCCTGCTACTCCCGAGGGAATGGCCATTGCATATAGTAGTTTGTTTTTGATGGCAGTAATCCCGATTTTTATTGGCTCTTTTCGTTCAGTAACATTCCATAAGGAACAAAAGGTAACTAATTGTAACTGATTGTTCCGTCAACTTGTTGATTTTTTAGCACCATAATGAACATTCCAAGTCATTTGTTATTAAACAGTGATAGCTAAAACAATTCTTCCTTATGTACCCTCATGATCAATGGCCGGTATTAATTAGATAAAGCTACAATTATTATTTTTTAATGATACAGTGAAAACAGTTTAAAATAACAATGAATCGGTTTACTCTAAGTATTCTAAGTAAGGCTAGTACTGGTTACTAGTAAAAATACTAGCATATGCTACCACGAAAAGCTTGTGTTGTATCATTTATAGTCACCATAACCATAGCTATAGGGTAAAAACTAGATTCCAGTTAAAAAAAAATTGCTGGATACCATTTTTTTTTCCTCATGATGCTGCAGATATTTTTCAATTATTCGAGACCAGTGACAGTGTAAGTTATTTCAAGTCTTCTGCACAAAAAAAAAAATCATTTACAATCAATACTTTTAGAAGTACTGGGTGGCCTATCATGTGCTTGTTGCCATATGTGTGTATTTATCTTCAATGAAGACTTATTTTTGTTGCTATTTTCACACAGAAAGTGTAACATGACATAGGCCTACTATGATAACATAGTATGTCAAAAATGCTTTAAATTTGACCAACTTATATGAATGAAGAATTTAAGAGAATGATCTAAAAACCAAGACAAATATCTAAGATATATTTTTTTTGGTAAATAAACTCCCTTTTTGAAATACATCCCAGGATATTAAAAAATACACCAAAGCATGCAAAAATCACTTTTCTACTATATTTAAAAAAAAACTTTTCTTTAAAAACATACTAATTTTGTGACTTTAATGTAACTATAGAAAGCCACCATTTTGCTTTTCAAAAAACTTTTCCAAAACAATGTAATTCATTTCATTCTGGGCACAACATTTAAACTGAAGTACTTAACAGTTACTTCATTTGTTAAAAGATACAAATAATTAAAACTTTTTTTCTTTCTTTATATGGGTGGGTCGCGTTAACCAAAAAATGTTTCTTAGGGGGTTTGGAAACTCAAAAGTTTGAAAATCATCACTCTACTTCAATAAAAAAAACAACAAACAAGTTCTTTTTATTTATAATATATATATATATTTCAATGACCAGTTATCCTTAAAAATTATTTGTTTGAGTAAACGTATTTTCAAAGCTGATTTTTCATGTGAATGATTTTGCAGGATTCTGGAGAAAAACCAGAAACAATGTCTCACAAAGATGCAGCCATGTTTCCCATTATTGCGAGCTGTGCACTTTTTGGAATTTACATTGTTTTTCAGGTAATAGTATTAATTTTCATAATTAATATTTTTAATTGAACTTATTGAGTTTTGATTGTAAAATCTTTTTTTGAAGTAACAATAATTTTTTTCAGGACTGTGGTGCCCCCTTAAATAGACTTGACAAGATAAGATAACTGTGTAGTTACATTAGAAGTGAAGTAGTGTAGTCGAGTAAATCAGAAAAAATATTGTTAACTGCTAATTTTTGTAGGTTTCTTAGTATAGAAATTGAAGTTGTTGAGGAGACTTTTTTTAAGATATTGACATCTTGCGTAAACTTAAACAACAAAAGCTACAATGCAAAATATAAATGAAATAAATAATTAAATGACTGCTTAAATGACTGGTTTTTTTTTAGTCTTTCGTTTTCATACTTTGGTACTCAACACATTAAAAATTAAAAAACAAAAACAAGTGACTTACTTTAACTGCTAATAAAACTTTTAAATGAATAAAAATAAAAACTTAAAAAAAAATTGCAATCACATATGTATTAAAAAGAAAAAGAAAATATCAATGAAATCGTGCAAATATATACGGAAATTATACTGACTAAATAAAAGTGTGTGCGCTAGTTTGTATATCTATATATTCTTGTAATGACAAAATTACAATATTAAAATATTTTGTTCACAGTATGTCATCCAAGTCCATTTCTTGCTTAATTAAACAGGGTATACTGGAATCTGTCATTCATTCATAAACTGCAAGATAAAAAAATGAAATATAAAATTCCACATTGGCGCTCAAACTTAAAAAAAAAAATCATCATCATAACTATTTGTATGATCTAATAATTTTTGTACCAGTTAGAATATTGCAATAAACCTATTAAAATTTTTTTTTAATTAATAGGATAACCATTTTTAGTCAGCTCACATTTAATATTGATAAAGAGTTTGCTTTGTATTATAATTCACAGTAGATACATTTTTGTGCACATTTTAAAACTTTTAATTTTTCTGTAAAAAAATTAACTTATGATGTTGTCAATTCTATCAGATTTCAATTTATTACTCTGTCATGATTATGTTTAATATGAGTTATATAATTGTAGATATAGAACAACCCCTAAAAGCTATAATTTCTCAAGAATAATTGTTTTATATGAAAATTACAACGTTATTAAAGTTAAAAAAGTGATCAGGTTTTTTTTTAAATGTACTTAGGTTAAGAAATACTATTTTTTACATTACATTTTTTTAAGTATTTTTTTTTTACATTATGAAACTAAACATGTTGTTTAAAAATTGCTGTATTTAATTGCTCAGTTTATATTTTTAAAATTCATTTTAATAGCACTCAAAGATTACACTAGTGCAGGGATGGCCAGCTACCATATGGAAGCCATGTTCCATATTTGGATATTTGAAATGATATCTAATTACAAAATAAATATGAGTACCTGAAAATTGAGTTTGAAATTTAACCACCAACCCATCCCCACCCGAGTTAAGTGCTGCACAACTCCTTAAAATCACATTTGGCCTCCCATGAACTGGTGTTTTCAATTTCCATGAAATGTTTGAGTTATTATCTCGTAGTCGAATGCTGAATAGATATTTGATTCTTTTCATCAGATATTTTCTAAAGAATACATCAATTTGCTCCTAACGGCTTATTTTTTCATTCTTGGTGTTCTTGCCCTCACTCATATTGCAGGGTAAGTCTATTTTTTTTTTTTTTTTTTTTTTTTTTTTTTTACAAAAATATTGACTAACATTTCAGAAATTAATTATGTGTAAGTTATTGTTTTTAGAAACAAGGACAAATGTATAAGTTATAATTTTGTTTTACCGGTTTAAATTGTTTATACTTTAAAATGAACACAATTCCACACATAACTATAATTTGTATATGTATATCTTAATATTGTTATGCCTCGCCCCTTACATGCAGTCTGGTGTAGAATTAACAATCACTGCATAATACTTATCAGTCTTGTTATCCTGCAAAATGCATTGTTTCACAAGCTCAGAACATTTGAATCTGCTGAGCAGTGAATTTAAAAGTCATCTTCTTTTGACTCTTTAGCTTGCATCACATTACATAGTTTTTTATATCCGGTTTAGAAGGAATCGCTTTTAGAGTAATCAAATATACCCATAGTGTTCTTTCTTGGTAAGTTTGGCCAGATTCCATAGAGCATAATCTCCACATCAGCATTCTCATGAGTTTCTCCCAAATCACTGTATCTTCTTATAAATTCAATCGTTAGTGAATTGTAGCTACCTTATTGTGCAAGAATCAAAGAGATAGAACTGGTCCCGGAAGATAAATCCGCAGTATTTCTGAGAATCCGGAACTGTCTCTGCCTTCATTTTATTTTGGTATTTATTTTATGTCTCTTTACCCTGGCCTCACCTTGTTCCTAAAAAATCAAATTGATCGAGATTATTATAACAGTCTCTCATGCATGGTCATAACTGGAGACCCGAACATGAAGAGTGGTTTGGTGAACTCCTTTGATTGTTAATTTGATCTCTGTCGCTTCTTTCGTAGTCTCGCGGCTTCTAGACCGGAATGAAACAAAACCTAAATTCTTTGGTGCCTCTAAATTAGTATTTCTTTGCACTTTAATATTTCTGATTTTACAGGTTGCATGTTTTTTTTTAAAGCTGAACTCCCTGATGATTGTTAGCTACAACTTTACACCTCCTTTTTAATGGCTTGTTTTGAGTTACTTTTAGCACACCCCCATCCTCATTGAAAGCAGAGGCATGGAATTGTAATTGCAGAGCAAACAAAGAAATAGGTAAAAAAAAACAATTTTGTAAATTTCACTAGTCGCAGAATCCATTAATAGGCCCCAGTGGCATTGATCTAGCACTCCATCTCTCTCCCTCAGGACTTTCTGTTTGATACTAAACCTATTTTTACCCCTGATCAATACTTATTCTTCAGGCCAATATTCAGCAAGCTTAACCACTTTATTCCCCACCACTATCATTTGATAGCTAATAGAAGGGTGGGACAAAAAGAAGGTAATTATTCATCAGAATCATGGCATTTTTCCATGAATAGAAAAAGTGACTAGAAATAATGAAGACACAGGTGATTTCTGAAATTGGTCTCTATCAATGCATTGATTTATTTATCATATTAACAAAGAGTAAACTCTGTGTTGAAAAATGTATCCTCTCCTGCATCAGCAAGAAATAGTCTAAACATCTCTATTTAAATAAATATATAATGTCATATTTCATCATGAGTAGTATTTGAAGATTTATGTTATAAACCAAGTCTTCACAGATATATAAATATGTGTTTGTATGTATATTACGATTCCCTTCCATTTCAGATCTGATACTGTGAGTTTGACCTAAAGATCTTGGTCAGCTTGGCAGTATGTCAGCTTTGGCCTCTTGTACCTGTGGAAAAAGGTGTTTGTCAAAATGAATAGTATGCCCTGTAGTACTTAGGCTGTTATAGCATCAGTTTCCTTTTTATTTATGAAAGCAGACTATCTAGTCAGACATGACAAAAGTGGAAATTGTTTTTAAATTTCTAAAGTTTGTTAAGTGCCGTAGTTATAAAATTATAAAACTGGTTAGGAACCCGTGACTCGCTAGATAACAGTACTAATGTAGTGACTTTAAATCTCTTTTTATCTTTAATTTCACTATTTCTTAATAAAACAATATTATTTAATTGTTTATAATTAGTTTTGTTTATGTTTTAATATTTCACCAACAAATTTCAGCACTGATGTTAAGAATAACCTCTTTGGTTTGGCTTTTCCATCAATGGTGTAGATACTGCCTTAAACAGGGTCAGCACAGGATGTATTCTGCTTGGTGGACTCTTATTTATGACACTTTCTAAAATCTTACATAATGATTTAAGCAAAGAAAGCTGTGAGCATTTGAATGTAAATTACAATTAAATCTAAAAGATTACCAGCTTCTGTCAGCCATTATTAGTGTGTAAAACATAGCTAAAATGTAATGACTGTGAAATACCAAGATTGACTTATATGTTATTAGTATAGATATAACAAACTGTCAGTATTGCTGCTGGTAAATGGATAGCGACTAATAGTGAGATATTGTTTGAGATGCGTAAATATTAATTTAATTATTTTTTCTCTATTTTACAACTCTGTAGATTATATTAATTATTTGATTTATTTTGTTTTCTCAGGTGTTTGGAACCAATGTCGTGTGACTGTCGCCAAATCATTCGAAAATTCAATTAAATTAAATATTTTGACATGAAGTTTTCACTATAGCTTGCATCCAATAATATTTAATGCACTGTTAAACTAATTAATAATTTTGAAAAAACTATCAGTTATTTATTGTGACGATTTTTTAAAAGCAGAAAATTAAAAAAAAAAACAACATTTAAACTTCTAGCATTGAACTGGTGCCATTGTTCTAAGATTTAAAAACAAAACTATTTCAGTGGTGTTTCCAAGATTTAAGGGAGCGTATCTAGGTGCGCTGAAGAACTTACGCGTTAAATGGTGATAAGTTGTTACACCTGGAATATTCATTGCACTTTTACGCGCATACGTAAGGTGAGGGACTTTCAGTTTGCGTCACTGGAGACATCGGTGAATTTTTGTTGCATTTAAAATCATTGATCTTTTATATTCGAAGAATTCAGTAGTAGTCAAATAAACGATCACAGACTAAAAATATCAATAAAAATTCCAAAATACTTTGCCAATGTGAAATCCAGTCCAAATTAAAATTTGTTGATTTTTTCTCAGACCAAAATTGAACTATACTTTATTTGGGCAATTTTTTTATACAACCATTTAGTAGCTATCTTTATTGATATACCAAAAAATTTAAGTGTTTCACGATAAATGCGAAAACGGTTAAACACCCAAATCTTGAAACTGAACGAAGTACAAAATGAACAATACATTGATATCAAATTACAAAACAAATAATGAGTACCTGAAAATTCAGTTTGAAATTTAACACGTAACCACCAACCCCTACCCCCCACCCCCCACCGAGTTATTGCACAACTCCTTAAAATCACATTTGGCCTCCCATGAACTGGTGTTTTCAGATTTCCATGAAATGTTTGAGTTATTATCTCGTGAGTCGAATGCTGAATAGATTTGATTCTTTTCATCAGATATTTTCTAAAGAATACATCAATTTGCTCCTAACAGCTTATTTTTTTCATTCTTGGTGTTCTTGCCCTCACTCATATTGCAGGGTAAGTCATTTTTTTTTTTACAAAAATATTGTTGACTAACATTTCAGAAATTAATTATGTGTAAGTTATTTTTTAGAAACAATGACAAATGTATAAGTTATAATTTTGTTTTACCGGTTTAAATTGTTTATACTTTAAAATGAACACAATTCCACACATAAATATAATTTGTATATGTATATCTTAATAATGTTATGCCTCGCCCCTTACATGCAGTCTGGTGTAGAATCAGCAATCACTGCATAATACTTATGTCTTCTTAACCTGCAAAATGTATTGTTTCACAAGCTCAGAACATTTGAATCCTGCTGACAGTGAATTTAAAGTCATTCCTCTTTTAACTCTTTAGCTTGCACCACATTACATAGTTTTTTATATACGGTTTAGAAGGAATCGCTGTTTCTAGATATCCAATATAAATTCCAATAGTACTTTTCTCTTGGCGGTGGCCAGATTCCATAGACATACTCCCTAACATTAGCATTCTCATGTTTCTTCAAATCTGCTATTCTCTTATGTCCATCACCTCCACAACTACATAATTGTAGCTACCTTGTTGTGCAAGAATCACATTAGAATTGGTCTAAGATAAATCTGCAGTTTTACTGAGAATCCAACTTTGCCTCATTTTATTTTTATATTTAATTTAGTTCTTTACCTGCTCACCTTATTTCTAAAAATCTAAATTATTGATTTATTATAACAGTTTCTCATGCATTGCATCTGAGACCCAATATGAAGAGTGTTTGCATTCCTTTGATTAATAATTTCATCTCGTTTTTTCTTTGTGTTTCCGTGCTTCAGACTTGAATAAAACAAAACACATGAATTCTCTTTGGTGTCTAAATTGTATTTTTTAAAATTTAATATCTAATAGGAAGTCAGTGTTTTTTGCTAACTCCCTTAATAACAATGGCAAATTGTTACCCCTTTTGTTGTTTTGATTACTTTAGCGCCCCCCCTCAATCCCATCCCATTGAAATATAGGCATTGAATTGTAATTGTGACATACAAAGAAATAGTAAAAAAAATATTTGTAAATTTAATGAAGTTTACAAAAATTCAAAAGCATTAATAGGCCCCCTTAAGCATCGTGGGCCCCCATGGCATTGATCAAGCACCAACCTTCTCTCCTCAGGCCTGCCTGTTTGATACTAAACCTATTTTACCCCTGACTTAAATCCTTTTTTTATTCTTTCAGGCCAATATTCAGCAAGCTTATACCATCTTCATTCCCCAACAAAGACTATCATTTGATATTAACAGAAGGAAAAGGGGACAAAAAAGAAGGTAATTATTCACTGAATTGTTGGCATTTTTTTCATGAATAGATAAAGTAAATTGGTCTCAACAATGCATTGATTTATTTATCATATTAATAAAGATAAACTTGTAAGAAAATTTAGGCATATCCTCTCCTGCATCAGCAAGAAAATAGTCTAAACATCTGAGTTTAAATAAATATGTTATCGTCATTTCATGGAGAAGTATTTTGGAAGACGAGTGTTATAAACCAAGTCTGGCTTTATATTATATATATATGTGTTTGTATGTATATTACTATTCCTTCCATTTCAGATCTGATGAATTATGAGTTTGACCGAGAAAAGATTTGGTCAGCTTGGCAGTATGCTCGCTCTTCGGCCCTTTGGTACCTGTGGAAAAAGGTAGTTTGTCAAATGAAATGTGCCCTGTAGTAATTAGTTTTATAGCATCATTTTTTTATTTAAATGAAAGTTATGATTTAATAGACATGGTTGTATAAATGGAGCGCAAATTTGAAAAGTTGTTATGCCATAGTTATACAATTATAAAACTGAAATATAGTTTTCTGTGACTTCGTAAGATAACAGTACTATGTATATCTTTAAATCTCTTTTTTTTTATTTTAATTTCACGATTTCTTAATATTAAATATTATTTAATTGTTTATAATTTATTTTGCTTATGTTTTAACATTTCATCTTTGCGATAAATTTCAGCACTGGATAGCCAATAACCTCTTTGGTTTGGCTTTCTCCATCAATGGTGTGGAGTTGCTGTCTTTGAACAGGGTCAGCACGGGATGTATTCTGCTTGGTGGACTCTTTATTTATGACATCTTCTGGGTAAAAATCTTTTACATAATGATTTAAGCAAAAGAAAGTTGTCAGAAGATTGTAAATTGGTGATTATAATTAATCTAAAAGATTGCTAAATGATCAGTCATTATTAGTGTAAAACATCATAAACAATTACTGTGAAATATTAAAGATTAACCTACAAAAGTTGTTAATGTAGATATAACAAACGGTCAATACATGCTGGTAAATGGATAGCGACTAATAAAGGATATTGTTTTGATGTTCATAATTTAGTTCATTTTTCTTTATTTAATAACTCTGTAGATTATATTAATTATTTGATCTCATTTTGTTTCTTTTCAGGTGTTTGGAACCAATGTCATGGTGACTGTCGCCAAATCATTCGAGAGCACCAATTAAATGTAAATATTTCTTATTAATATGAAAGTTTTCATTGTTAGAGCTGTAATCCAATATTTAATGCACTGTTAAACTAATTAATAATTTTGAAAAAACTAACAGTTATTTATTTTGTGATTTTTAAAAGCAGAAAATAAAAAAAAAAACATTTAAACTTCTAGCATTGAACTGGTGTCATTGTTCTAAGATTAAAAAAACAAAACTATTTCAGTGGTGTTTCCCCAAGATTTGCTGGAGGCGTGGTCTAGGTGCTAGCAACTTTGCCATGCTGGGCCTTGGTGATATTGTTATACCTGGAATATTCATTGCACTTTTTGCTCTTGCTACGATGTAAGGTATGAGGACTTTCAGTTTATGTCACACTGGATATCTGGGTGAATTTTTGTTGCATTTAAAATCATTAGATCTTTTATATTCTCTAAGTTATCCAGCAGTAGTGGTAATTAAACCATTCGTTTTGACTAAAAATATTTCAGTATTCCAAAAGTACTTTGCTGCATGTGAAACTAGTCCAAATTAAAATTTGTTGATTTTCTGACCAAAATTTGAATCACTTTTTCATTTTTAAATTTTTTTTACAGTTTTTAACCATCTAGTATCTTATAATATACTTGCACATAACAGCAAAAAGAAATGATATATTAATTCATTTTTTTTTTTGTAATATTTTTTTTCCAGTTTGAAAAGGAATGGCAATCTCTATTTTTATGCAGGCTTTGTTGCTTACTGCTTAGGTTTAGGAACTACGATCTTTGTAATGCATTTTTTCAAACATGCTCAGGTGAGTTCATTGATCACTTTTTCTGTTAAAGCTATTATACATATATATATATATATGCATATATATTTTTTTCAATAACCTGTTATCCTGAAAATTATTTGTTTGAGTTGAACACTTTTACCCCATGCTGTTTCATTTTCAGCCTAAGATGTCATGTTGCCAACATATTTATAAAGTTGATTTTTCATGTGAATGATTTTGCAGGATTCTGAGAAAACCCAGAAACAATGTCCCACAAAGATGCAGCCATGTTTCCCATTATTGCGATCTGCAATTTTTTTGGAATTTACATTGTTTTTCAGGTAATAGTATTAATTTTTCATTATTAATATTTTAATTGAAATTAAAAAAGTTTTGGATTATAAAATTCCTTTTTGAAGTAACAATAATTTTTTTTCAGGATTGTGGAGCCCCCTTAAATAGACTTGACAAGATAAATAAGAGTGTAATTACATTAGAAGTGAAGTGGTGTAGTTGAGTAACTCTGTATGTAAAATATTAACTGCTAATTTTTCTGGGTTTCTTAGTATTGAAAGTGAAGCGTTAGTGAGGAGCCTTGATTAAGATATTGACATCTTATATAAACTTTAACAACAAATACAAAATATAAATGAAATAAATAAATGACTTTTTTTTTAGTCTTTCATTTTCATACTTTGGTACTCAGCACGTTAAAAAACAAAAACAAGTGACTTACTTTAACTGCCAATAAAAAAATTTTAAACAAATAAAAATAAAACTTAAAAAAAAAATACATGTATTAAAAAGAAAATGTTCATTAAATCGTGCAAATATATAATTTTTTAAATCATACTGGACTAAATAAAAGTGTGTGCTCCAGTTTGTATCTCTTATATTTTTGTAATGACAAAAAAGTATAATATTAAAATAATTTGTTCATAGTATGTCATTAAACAACGTATACTAGAATCTGTCATTCATTTATAAACTGTAAGATGAAAAAACTAAATATAAGATTCCATATTAGCTCAAAGTTAAAAAAATCATTATTATAACTATTTGTATGATCTAACGGTTTTTGTACTAGTTAGAATATTGCAATAAACCTATTAAAAAAATTTTTTAATTAATAGGATAACCATTTTTAGTCAGCTCAAATTTAATATTGATAAAGAGTTTGCTTTGTAGATAGTAGATAAATTAGTGTGCACATTTTAAAACTTTTTATTTTTCTATAAAAAAATTGTAAAAAAATTAACTTATGATGTCCATTCTATCAGATTTCAATTTATTACTCGATCATGATTATGTTTAATGTGAGTTATATATTTGTAGATATAGAACAACCCCTAAAAGCTATAACTTCTCAAGAATAATTGTTATATATGAAAATTACAAAGTTTTTAAAGTTAAAAAAGTGATCAGGTTTTTTTAAATGTAATTTTACATAAGCTAAGGATATGTCATTTTTTACATTACATTTTTTAAGTATTTTTTTTTTTACACTATGAAACTAAACATGTTGTTACATTTTTGTTTAAAAATTGCTATACTAAATTGCCTTAGTTTACATTTTTTAAATTCATTTTAATAGTACTCAAAGATCACACTAGTGCAGGGATGGCCAGCTACCATATGGAAGCCATGTTCCATATTTGGATATTTGAAATGAACAATACATTGATATCAAATTACAAAACAAATAATGAGTACCTGAAAATTCAGTTTGAAATTTAAATACGTAACCACCAACCCCTACCCCCACCCCCACCGAGTTATTGCACAACTCCTTAAAATCACATTTGGCCCTCCCATGAACTGGTGTTTTCAGATTTCCATGAAATGTTTGAGTTATTATCTCGTAGTCGAATGCTGAATAGATTTGATTCTTTTCATCAGATATTTTCTAAAGAATACATCAATTTGCTCCTAACAGCTTATTTTTTTTTTCATTCTTGGTGTTCTTGCCCCTCACTCATATTGCAGGGTGTCATTTTTTTTTTTTTTACAAAAATATTGTTGACTAGCATTTCAGAAAACAATTATGTGTAAGTTATTTTTTTTAGAAACAATGACAAATGTATAAGTTATAATTTTGTTTTACCGGTTTAAACGTTTACACTTTAAAATGAACACAATTCCACACATAAATATAATTTTTATATGTATATCTTAATAATGTTATGCCTTTTCCCCTTACATGCAGTCTGGTGTAGAATTAACAATCACTGCATAATACTTATCAGTCTTGTTATCCTGCAAAATGCATTGTTTCACAAGCTCAGAACATTTGAATCTGCTGACAGTGAATTTAAAGTCATTCCTCTTTTGACTCTTTAGCTTGCATCACATTACATAGTTTTTTATATCCGGTTTAGAAGGAATCGCTTTCTAGATATCCAATATAAATTCCAATAGTACTTTTCTCTTGGCGGTGGCCAGATTCCATAGACATACTCCCAATATCAGCATTCTCATGTTTCTCCAAATCTGCTATTCTCTTATGTCCATCACATAATTGTAGCTACCTTGTTGTGCAAGAATCACATTAGAATTGGTCTAAGATAAATCTGCAGTTTTACTGAGAATCCAACTTTGCCTCATTTTATTTTGGCATTTATTTTAGTTCTTTACCTGGCTCACCTTGTTCTAAAAATCTAAATTATTGATTTATTATAACAGTTTCTCATGCATTGCATCTGAGACCCAATATGAAGAGTGTTTGCATTCCTTTGATTATTAATTTCATCTCGTTTTTCTTTGTGTTTCCGTGCTTCAGACTTGAATAAAACAAAACACATAAATTCTCTTTGGTGTCTAAATTGTATTTTTTTAAAATTTAATATCTAATAGGAAGTCAGTGTTTTTTTTTTTTGCTAACTCCCCTTAATAACAATGGCAAATTGTTACACCCCTTTTGTTGTTTTGATTACTTTAGCGCCCCCCCCCCCTCAATCCCATCCCATTGAAATATAGGCATTGAATTGTAATTGTGACATACAAAGAAATAGTAAAAAAAAATATTTGTAAATTTAATGAAGTTTACAAAAATTCAAAAGTTACTAATAGGCCCCCTTAGCATCGTGGGCCCCCAATTGATCAAGCACCAACCTTCTCCCTGAGGCCTGCCTGTTTGATACTAAACCTATTTTACCCCTGACTTAAATCCTTTTTTTATTCTTTCAGGCCAATATTCAGCAAGCTTATACCATCTTCATTCCCCAACAAAGACTATCATTTGATATTAACAGAAGGAAAAGGGGACAAAAGAAGGTAATTATTCACTGAATCGTTGGTATTTTTTTTCATGAATAGATAAAGTCAAATTGGTCTCCAACAATGCATTGATTTATTTATCATGTTAATAAAGATAAACTTGTAAGAAAATTTAGGCATATCCTCTCCTGCATCAGCAAGAAATAGTCTAAACATCTGAGTTTAAATAAATATGTTATCGTCACATTTCATGGAGAAGTATTTTGGGAAGGTAAGTGTTATAAACCAAGTCTGGCTATGATTACATACATGTGTTTGTATGTATATGAATATTCCTTCCATTCCAGGTCTCGATGGATTACTGAGTTTGACCAGAAAGATTTGAGTAGCTGGCAGTATGCTCGCTCTTTGGCCTTTGGTGCCTGTGGAAAGGTGTGGTTTGTCAAATGAAATGTGCTCTAAAGTAAATTAGTTTTATAGCATCTTTTTTTTTTTAGATGAAAGTTATGATTTAATAGACATGGTTGATCAATGGATTACAAATTTGGAAGTTGTTATGCCAGTAGTTATACAATTATAAAACTGAAATATAGTTGTCCTGTGACTTAAAGTAAGATAACAGTACTATATATATCTTTAAATCTCTTTTTTTTATTTTAATTTCTGCGATTTCTTAATATTAAATATTATTTAATTGTTTATAATTTATTTTGCTTATGTTTTAACATTTCACCTTTGCAATAAATTTCAGCACTGGATAGCCAACAACCTCTTTGGTTTGGCTTTCTCCATCAATCGTATACTAGGTTACATATGCTTTTAAACAGGTTATTCTGCAAGGATGTATTCTGCTTGGTGGACTCTTTATTTATGACATCTTCTGGGTAAAAATCTTTTACATAATGGTTTAAGCGAGGTGGAAGTGGTTAAAGATTGAAATGGTGAATTACAATTAATCTAAAAGATTGCTAAATGGTCAGCCATTATTAGTGTAAAACATAAACAATGACTGTGAAATACTAAAGATTGACTTACAAAAGTTGTTAATATACGATAAAAATGACAACGGTCAATACATGCAGGTAAATGGATAGCGACTAATCTCATGAGAATATTGTTTGGGTGTTCACAATTTGGTTCATTTTTCTTTATTTAACAACTCTGTAGCGAATTATATTAATTATTTGATCTCATTTTGTTCTTTTCAGGTGTTTGGAACCAATGTCCATGGTGACTATCCTTAAATCAATTGGTTCACCAATTAAATATAAATATCTTCTTATTAAACATGAAGTTTTCATTGTTAGAGCTGTAATCCAATATTTAATGCACTGTTATAAACAATTAATAATTTAGAAAAAACTAACAGTTATTTATTGAACTTGACATTTTTAAAAAGACAGAAAATAAAAAAAAACAACATTTAAACCTAGCATGAACTGGTGCCATTGTTGCTAAGATTAAAAAAACAAAACTATTTCAGTGGACTTCCCCAAGATTTGCTAGAGACGTGGTCTCAGGTGCCAGCAACTTTGCCATGCTGGGGCCTTGGTGATATTGTTATACCTGGAATATTCATTGCACTTTTGCTGCGCTACGATGTAAGGTGAGGACTCTCAGTTTATGTCACACTGGATATCTGGGTGAATTTTTGTTGCATTTAAAATCATTAGATCTTTTATATTCTCCGAGTTATCCAGCAGTAGTCGGTAATTAAACCATTCGTTTTGACTAAAAATATTTCAGTATTCCAAAAATACTTTGCTGCATGTGAAACTAGTCCAAATTAAAATTTGTTGATTTTTCTGACCAAAATTTGAATCACATTTTCATTTTAAAAAATTTTTTTTTACAGTTTTTAACCATCTAGTATTATCTTATAATATACTTGCACATAACAGCAAAAAGAAATGATATATTAATTCATTTTTTTTTTTGTAATATTTTTTTCCAGTTTGAAAAGGAATAGCAATCTCTATTTTTATGCAGGCTTTGTTGCTTACTGCTTAGGTTTAGGAACTACGATCTTTGTAATGCATTTTTTCAAACATGCTCAGGTGAGTCCATTGGTCACTTTTTCTGTACAAATATTTGTAGTTTTGGTAATCAGTGTTTTTCAATTAAATATTTTATGGATGTGTGTTTTCAGTTTGTTTAAATATATAAAGTTTTAAAATGTAATTAATTGTTATCTTTGCCTGTTTTTCTAGCCTGCACTGTTGTACCTGGTGCCAGCATGTCTTGGCATTCCTACTGCTGTGGCATTAATCAAAGGTGACATCAAAACCATGTTTAGGTGAGTTGAAAGAGTGTGCGCTTGCATTTTAAAAAAAATGTCTTTCATTTAAATTTTGTGTGTTTATTTTTAAATATGATCAGCTTTTCTCGCTGCAATTAAAATATTTTTTTTTCATTAAAAAACAACAACATACTACACCATTTTTTTTTAAATTTTACCTTACTTTTGTAAGAAGAATTGTGAGAATATTTAGAGATAATGAACATTTTGAATTTTTATAAAAGAAAAAAACCTACTAGTGTAAACAAAACCTAGATACAATCATGTTTGATGTTTTGATGTTCCGTCATTATTTTAAAAAAAAAAGCAACCATTAAACAGCACATAAACATTCAAGTTTTTTTTTTTTATTTCTCTCAGCTATGAAGATCACTCAGAACAGCCTACAAAAGAAGAAACTGCAAAGACAAAGTAGTGGATGCAGTAGAAGTGAATGGCTGGACCCCCGCAATTTGACAACTGAGATACGATTATTTTTAACCTCCAGAAAGCGTACTCAAAAGTGAAATCTGATGTCTAGATTTAAAACTGAAATAAAAAATTAATCTATCTGTGAACTCTTTTTTTTTTATCTGTCACAAAAATATTTGCATGGGTGGTTGAGAAAATATCTATCTAATGTAAATTTATTTATTTAATTATTTTTATGATGAGGAAAAGTTGCATAACTAGGGCAGCCTTGCTTGTAGTTTGATTTACAATCAAAATATGAAATTTCGTCAGCTGAGAATTATGAAGCTCTATGTCCAAAAACGAAAATTTTTCATCTGAAGCTACAGTATTATAGTTTTGTCGTTGTGGGCTCCATCTCCTTTATTTTTGATATATATTGTGTCAAATTTGAGTTCACAACAAAACAGTTGTTTTCGGATCAATATGTTCAAAGTACACAAACGTGAACTTTAAATTTCATTTTACTCAAAATCACTTTTTGTGGATATAGAGCCCTATAATTATCAGCTGACGATTTTTAAAATTGAATTATTGATAAAAAAAACCAAAAACTTTTTTAAAGAAAAAAATGTGAAAAGTAATTTTTGTTTTTTTTCTAAACACAGTTTAACATTTTCTGCTGTGCTTTCATGTACTGTTGCTGCTCCATGTCTTTAATTTTGTTTTAAATTCTCATCTACTTATTTTTATATTATTAGATATCCTCTTTTCTCTGTGTTTCTTCAAACTCTAAGACTTAACTTTGCTCTTTCCTCCTCAGAAATAAGAGGGGTGTTTTTTTTTTCTCATTGTAAAGGGTTGACGACAGAGCTAGTTATTGAGGAGAAAATGTGTTTAAGTTGGCATGAAAGAACCTGATGTTTATTGGATTACTGGTCTTGACTTTGTTCTTTGTTGTTGGCTCCTTCTGGACAGGGGATGGTTCTTGCGTGCTCTTTATGACGAGTATTGCAGATTTTTTTTCATTAGGGAACCAAATTTACAGTCCCATTCATAAATTGCTTGGGCTTAAATCTTTATTGCCCTGGTGGGTGCTGAAGTCCTTGTTATTTGCACTAGCAGACTTTCCTGTCGGCTGACGGCAAACATGTCTCCATCCGGCCTGGACTCAGTTGTTCATCAATGTTGCCTGAGGCTGATTGCAAATTAGGCAAGGTTGTTTATAAATAAGTGGTGAATTGTTAAAAAATTAAAACTAGAGAGTATTATGTCTGCATCTCGATATAAATCATAACACCATTCAATGAACATTCATTGAAGACTTTTGTTATTCATCGGGCATATTAGAAACACACTACTTTTGACTTGAAATAAATTGTAATCACTGAAGGCATTTAATTTGAAATGTACATATATATATCTAAATAGACCGTTTATGATAAGTGCGAATGAATTAAATGGAATAGGTTTTTAAAAATAAAATTTTGTTTTTATTAAATAAAACCTTATGCTTGGTTGATCTAATGTTAGGATTGTTTGATGATCTTACAATTGGACGTTGTATTTGATTGACTGACCATTAAGTTGGCATTTGTTGATCATTGAAACATGTCGCTTCCGATAAAATGTTACTCATTTTTTATATTTATTTGTTGTAATTTGGTGATTTGTTTTGCTATAGCAGATGTTTATCTCTAATTTAACATTGATTGTTATCCTTTTACCATTTTTTTCTTTTTTCCAAATTTTTTCTTTCAGTGTAATTTTGTTTCAGAGTAAAATTATTATTTCTTGTTTTTAGGCTTCTCAAAAAAAAACAAAAAAAAGAAGATGCAATTTATTTTATATCATTCACATGACAGTAGCGGGCGCTACTTTGAATAATCAAACATTATAGATTCACACGCTCGAATGGTGCTACTTTTGTACATGCTTTCATGTTTGAGAGGTTATTGTAATTCATAGACAGTATTGTTGGCATAGAAAGATTTGTGTTTAAAAAAGAAGCATCTACCCCCTATTTCATGTCCATAAATTGAGTTTTTGAGATAGCAGACGCTTATATGGTCTGTGATGATTGGACGCTTAAAGAAAATTCGATAAGATCGATCTTCGTAGAGAACGTCATCCCTTCCATTTTATGATTAATTTCTTTCAAAAATTTTGTACCAATTTTTTTTATCTCCTACATTTTAATCTCTGGGTTGGTTCTTTTTTTTAAACTGGTTGGATGCAGTTTGATGCTGTATGATGCAGTTTGATGCTGTATGATGCAGTGTGATGCTGTATGATGCAGTGTGATGCAGTATGATGCAGTATAAAATTTTATTTATTCACTGTTGTAATAATTTTATTTCAGGCTTGTGGTTATTTTTAGTCGATCATAAACTTTTTAATAATTCTTAAAAACTTGAGAGCATTGTTATTTGTGAAATCTTCAACCTAGTGAATATTTTTTTTTATTTATGAGTGTCACTTTTTTTTTAAAGTGGTCAGAATATCTATTTGTCATATATATAAACATATATATATATACTAACAGGGCTCTTAAACAGCATTATGGGCACTTTGGCAGACAAATGTATTGGAATCCATTTGACCAAGCAAAAGAAAATAATTTTCAATTTTATATATATATATATACACTCATACTTAACAGACCGCAGGCCAAACGAGGAGCTGCCCCATGCATTAAAACTACCCTGTTCATTTATACAAAGAAAAATAGAATTACTGTAGGGAAACAGAATTACTGTAGGGAAACTGTTGTTTTATTTTAAACCACTAAAAGAAAGAAAGGTAATTTTATATAGTGTTTTAAATCAAGTTATCATGTGGTAGTTTTTGATTCTAAAACCTTTATTTGTACCAGTAGGAACTATTTAATGTTAATTACGTGCCTGTGTAATAATAACATAAAATGTCAGCAAATTGAAAATGGCTTTGTTTGTGTTTCTATTTTTTTTTTTTACATTTACTTTGTGTTTTTTGTGTGACTGTGACATTTGTGGATTTGAGGCTGTTATATATTACTTGAATAGTTACTGGATGCATTGTTATTCAACTTCATCACACAACATAGACATTTAATTGCATCTGTATACATCTTTATATGGAGGGGTACTGATACATGTATACCAGCATCACACAACATAGACATTTAATTGCATCTGAATACATCTTTATATGGAGGGGTACTTGTACATGTATACCAGCATCACATAACATAGACATTTTAATTGCATCTGTAAACATCTTTATATGGAGGGGTACTTATACATCAACATCACTGACTCATTTTTTTTTTAAAATGCTTGCCATTCTTTAATCAATTTAAATTTTTAGCCCGAAGGATGTTGGTAACAAAAATACACTTAGTACCACTTTACAAAACTGGTACATGGATGATACTAGGCTTCAGTGAGACCTTTATACAAACAGATACATACACTAATACACACACACATACATATTTATATACAAGACCGTAGCCAGGAGTTTGTTTGGGGGGGGGGGCTGTTCCAAGTTTTTAAAGGCGAATTTCGGTCAATTTTTAATGCGTTACTATCAGCAATAAGATTTTTATTTATTGGGGGGGGGGGAGGGAATCCAGCTACGGCCTTGGTTATATATATATATATATATACATTGCATTAATTGGGCATTGAAGAACATTCACACTTCTGATGGCTGTTTTGATTTTTTTTTCGGTATTTGCTGTTTTAGTTTTGTTACAATGATCTATCTGTACACCCCAGTTATCCAAGTAACCGTAGTCCCAGGGAGACTGACACATAACTGTAGTTCGAAACCACAACCGGCGTGCTTACAGAAAGGCCATCCACTTATTATGTAGTGCTCCCTTTCGATTTTTTTTTGTTACCATTCTCTATTATTGCAGGTCTTTGGCACCACCACCATCACCCGCCCCTAAGGCGTTACGTAATAAATGAAACAATCCCAGATCAGTTGTTATGGAACGACAGCCCAGAACCGATAGGCTCCTGTTACATATGATGCTAAGCCTAAGAGAACACATAGTTGTAATTTTGCCTAGGACCCTGAAATATACCCACACATTTGCCCGGTGTAATGGATCCCAATACATTGGTTTGCCCCAAGGTGCCCATAACGCTGTTACAGATCCCCAAGACAGGTTCTGCTTTACTCGTCACTCAGCCACCAACCATAGTTACCTTTTACAAATTAAAGGTTCGTTGAGTTGATAGACAGGCCAGGGCAGTGAAACAAGACTTTCTTTTTCTTTTAAATCTTTTAGTTTTTTCTACCACACCGTAGAAGTGATGACCACTAACGACACTTAGGTAACTGGTTGGTCAGGCTCACAGCATCGATGTTACCCAATCACCCGTGAATGAAGTAAGAGGGAAGGACCGAATCAAGTACTGGGATTGAAAACATCATGCCATGCTCACGGTGTTTGTTCTTGGGTGTTTAGAATGTCATCAAATCCCGCATTTTGTTTTTTTTCCAGTATTTTTTGTTGTTATTTGATTTGACGTCATTTTAAAGGTGTCAAAAAATAAGCATATTTTCCAACAAAAACATGACAGTTATCAATACGATTACAGCTTATAAGTATGTTGCGCTATCGTTGTATGCAGTGCAAACTTTGTCAAGTGAAGGAAATTTGCTGCCGGAAGAGTAGTGCAAAGACTACCTTAACTGGAAACACAGATTGCTGTTAATAAAATGTTACATAGTTTTTAACAAAAAAAAGTACGAAATTAAGTATAACTATTGATGAAATACAAATATTTACCGATAAACAAACTGTCTGCAGGGGAGAGGGTGGGACAGAAAAATATACCTGCCGTGAGATTGCTGTGTTTACATACTATTTACTACTACCGTCTTCACTCAAACGGGTTTTCCCCGTAGGTGGGCGTCGCCTCTGGTGTTCCCGGACGAGAGCTGATGCTGTGCTGTGCCATGGACGGTATCGATAAAATAGCTCAGCTTGCGCTGCAACTGCCTGCAACACACATCCAACAGTGTATCGGCGGAGTATTCAGGTAAGTCTGTTTATGTGTGGACGGATTTTTTGTTTGTTTTAAATTTCTGCTTGTAGAAACAGCTGCAGTAGCTACGAAAATAAAAGTGAATGATATTTTGAATGCATAATTTGAAATTGTTTTACTCTTTAAAAAAAATTGCACATTTGTGTAACGTAAGAGTTGAAAGTGTAGATGTTCTTACAGGTTTACATTAGTTCACTCACACTATTACAAAAAAAAACCGGTTTTAATAATAACTGAAGGAAAGTAAACTTTATCAGATTTTAAATCAAAGGGCGACATTCTCTCTCCCCCTCCTCTCTTTCTCTTCCTCTCTCTCTCTCTCTCTCTCCCTCTCTATCTCTTTCTCCCCCCCCCCCCCAATAGTCATTCAGCAGAGGAAATATTAGGAAATAGGGCGCCAACGGGGCGTTTTGGCCTGGACGGGGTTCTGTGCTGGGGGTAGTATGTAACAAAGACACTTGAAGGATCCACCCTTCCCCCTCCTACTTTTTTTTATTATTAAGTTCAAACAGGACCGTTATTAGGCTTGGAGAGGGGGGTGTCTACACAAAGACCTTCTGGCTTATTGTGGGGTCCCGAGTCAAAAAGACTGGGCTCACAAAGCATGAAATTTGATAGAAATTTATTTTTAATACTTAGGGGAAAGGGGGGGGGAGCTTGGACAGTTCTGGGCCTAAGATGTTCATCTTGTTTGCCTTATATAAGCACACCTGAGTTTGCCTAATCTTTAAGAGCGGCTTCTGTCTAATTAATATAATATTAATAAAAAAAAATGGCCAGTGGCGTCGCCTGGACATGAAGGCGGAGAGGTAGCCGTAACATAAAAATTAGTAGGAGTTAGTGGGGGGGGGGGGAAGAGGTAGGCTTTTTTGCGAGGCGTGCCTCATATGGCTCCCAAATTTGACCTGGTGGCAAATTGGATGCAGTGTTGACATAACAAATATATATTTATGGCGAACATCATAATGCTAATTGCAATTGCTGTCTGCTGTCCTATTGCTGTCTGCTGTCCTATTGCTGTCTGCTGTCCTATTGCTGTCTGCTGTCTTTCCCTCTTAATCGAGTGGCGGCGGGCTGGGTCTGCGGCTAATGTGGCTGATTTTAAACACACTGTTGGAACTACATAAATTTTTTTTCAGGCGTTTTACATGCCTCTTTAGATGAAGAATCCATTACCCTTCCTCTATTATTTAGTTCGATAATTATTTTTTAAAATAACATTTAGACTTAACACTCTCAAAATGATTTTTGACATGTTGAGTATTTCTATAAAACATTGTAAGACTTTAGTTTGTTAGTAAATAAAGATGAAGTGTAGAATTCATCTGTTTCTGTAACCTAGGCATATAAAGGGATTGTGTGGTTAGCACAAAGCCCAGCCGCATTTACTCCCCCCAACTTACGTCAGGTATCTATTTTAAAGCTGGGTGGACTTGTTGGACGACTTTGTACCAAATTACACCTGGGAAAACGGCATGGTCCTCAATAAGGATCGAACCCAGGACTCTCCAGTCGACAGTATAATATCTACACATCTCGGCCATCCACCCCTTTTAGTATATTAGAGCTGACATTAAAGCTGTCTATAAAAGTATTCTTTCTAGATTTAACCCCCTTCCCCTTTCCGTCAAAATGTCCTGCGACCCTAAATGATAGAGCGTTACTTCTTTAGAAATTTGTTAAAATATATCGTGAAGTAAATCTGCAATGGCACCTGCTGCATTATAACTTCGGCTCATGCACTGTGACCTAGATATGTTTTTCAGGTTGTTTTTTTTTTACTTATTTGATGCTGTTAAAATAGGCTAAAGTTCTAATATCTGGCTGATTTGATATTGCTTTAAAGTTCTATTTGGTGACTCCACGGGGTTAAGTGGGGGGGGGGGGAGGCGGGTAACTCAGTACTTTAGTTATTTTGTTGCTCTTGATATGTTTATTATGGGGGGGGGGCAGGGAGGGGGGAAATGGGTTGGCCAGTACTGCTGACTCACTGCTCAGCTGACAGGCAGCTCAGTGTAATTTGTCAAATTCAGACCTGGTATTAATGTTATAAATCTTTCGTGCCCCCCCCCCAAACTTCCCCACCCCCCAACTGAAAAATGCCTGGTCGATTTTTTTTCCTGTTTAGCCTGCAGTAATCAATCATTTAAAAAAAAAAAGGCAATGATCAAATACATTTTGTACTACTGCTAAGTTTAATGTGCTTTACTTCAACTTACTTTGATACTGTAGCCTATACTTAATGTGACGTAAACAATGAATGTTTGCTATTGGCAGTTGTTTGTTTTTTTAATTGGCTGAGTTTCATTACGTCACAGCAGAAGATAACTAACAGACCGACCCGGGGAAAAAAAAAGTTGACCTGTAACACAAAAAAAATGTCTGACAGCGATGAAGTCCTGCCCATCGTCGTGGACAACGGTTCTGACTCGTGCAAAGTGGGGATAGCCAGGGAGGATCTTCCCGCCTCAGTGGTTCCCACAGTTGTGGCCCGAAAGGTAAACTGTGAAAATATTACAAAGACACGAGGCTACTCGTACGTGCTCACACATTTGATTCACGCGCACACAATCACTTAGCTACACGTACACCGAGTCACGTGGTACACTCGTACATACACGTCCACACGTACACTGAGCCAAGAGCACACTTGTCAAACACGTCTTCTTATACACGCCACACAGTCACTCCCCCCCCCCCCCACACACACTTATTAAGAAGCTTTAAGACAAAAAAACAATACTTAACTGTATCACAGACAATAATTTACGATATAAAATAATCTAAAAATAAATACATGAATGTTTAAAAATCAAAAATTAAAATAATAATTTCTAAGACAGTAGTACCTGACGACAGCGACCCGACTGATCTTCAATATTTCTCTTTTTATATGTAGGCCAGTTTGGTTGGTCAGAAGGCTCTGGACAGAGTTGCAGACCTCGAGCTGCAGTACCCAATAAACAGAGGGCTGATAACTAACTGGGACGACATGGAGTCCATTTGGTCATACATGTTTAAAGTGAGTCTTGGACCCAACCCCATCATCTTACACAACCCCATCATCTTACACAATCCCGTCATATTACACAACCCCATCATCTTACACAACCCCATCATATTACACAATCCCATCATATTACACAATCCCGTCATATTACACAACCCCATCATCTTACACAACCCCATCATATTACACAATCCCATCATATTACACAATCCCATCATATTACACAACCCCATCATATTACACAATCCCATCATATTACACTAGCCCCATCATCTTACACAGCCCTATCATCACACAAACCCCATCATCACACAAACTCATCATCACACACAGCCCCATCATCACACAAACTCATCATCACACAAACCCCATCATCACACAAACCCCATCATCACACAAACTCGTCATCACACAAACCCCATCATCACACAAACCCCATCATCACACAAACTCATCATCACACACAGCCCCATCATTACACAAACTCATCATCACACAAACTCATCATCACACAAACCCCATCATCACACAAACTCATCATCACACAAACCCCATCATCACACAAACCCCATCATCACACAAACTCATCATCACACAAACCCCATCATCACACAAACCCCATCATCACACAAACTCATCATCACACACAGCCCCATCATCACACAAACTCATCATCACACAAACCTCATCATCACACAAACCCCATCATCACACAAACTCATCATCACACAAACCCCATCATCACACACAGCCCCATCATCTTACACAGCCCCATCATCTTACACAACCCCATCTTCATTATATTTTTCTGTTCATCTGTAGGATGTTCTAAAGGCGGATACATCTAAACATCCAGTCATGATGAGTGAACCACTCAACAACCCAGCTTCTAGTCGTGAAAAAGCTGCACAAATCATGTTTGAGAAATTTCAAGTCCCGGCATTTTACATTGCTAATCAGGTGAGTAGGCCTATTATCCATCTGCCACCAGGGGGAGAGGGGGGTGTCATTGGCAGTGATAGATTGAGCACTGTGGCATTTAGTGCAGATATTTTATGTTGGTACCACAGCTCGTCCAGCATAGCTCTGTCACCTTGCCGATACATCTCGTACGCTGGCTGTGACGTGTGCTGTGACGTGACGTGTGCTGTGACGTGACGTGCGCTGTGACGTGCGCTGTATGTTAGGTTATTATGGAGACTTATGGGTCCGATGGATGTCTCCAAGTCCACCAAGTTTCAAAAAGAATAGTGGGTGTGTCTAGAAATAGCGAATGAAGGGTACTGCGGGTGGTGCCGCGCACACAGGGCGCCGAATTAGAAAGGGTGGGGGGGGGGGCGGCGAACTAGGAAGGGGCACCGAAAATAACGCTGTTAAATGTTTTCATATTGGGATTTAGGTGGGGGGGGGCGCCAAAAAAATGTAACTGCACAAGGCGCCACATTAGTTAGTTAGCTACGACATTGGTCCGACTGTGCCCACATGACCTAGTTGCAACTCCCTGTTGCTTCACGTCACTCACACGTTCTCCGTGACCCTGTGAGTTTTCTTCGTTCGATTTTTTTTTATCTATGTCAATATCTTACCAAATTAGCATTGTCTCGTGGCTTTGACTTCATTTTTTGCTTTAACACTTTAGGTTTTGTTTTTGTTTGTTTGTTTGATTCCCTGCGACCCATTCAATGAATCACTCATTTGTCTAACACTATACATGTGGGTCGTAAGGGTAGAATCATAAATCTCAGATAAGGATTTATGTTATTATTATTTTTTTATTAGAAAAGAAAAGAAAAAAAACCGGCTATAAATGTATAGAATGGGCAACTGTACAAAAAGTACTTTGGTCTAATGAAAGATGAGTCATTGCGGAAACCATATTTCGAAAAATTTTTTTAGTAAAGACATACATTTAGTGATGTGGATGTTGGGGGGGGGGGGTTAGACTAGAACAACATACACGACACCATGCACGACACTAGGTTGCTGTCGTGACTTATATTTTAATACATGCTTTATAAATAAACTCAACAACACAGACATTGATTGTAACATCAAAACAAGTAATTTATTTACATTCAATAACCAGAGCCGTGCATAGGTCTTCGTGGGAAGAGCCCTAGAAAATAGACTGATAGATACAATAGACGAATAGATAAAATAGACAAAATAGACTAATAGATAAAATAGGCTAATAGATACAATAGACGAATAGATACAATAGACTAATAGATAAAATAGACTAATAGACAAAATAGACTAATAGATATATTTTTTGTGCCCTAGGAGAAGATACCTGTCAGCGAATTCTAACCAGGTGTAAGACTTAATAGTATTTACAAATGCAATGGGCCCCAAAAGCAGTGTGTGACATATTTGGCATCAACGTGAGTTCGTACTTTGTCAGTGAATCACAACACGGTGTTCAATGTTTACAACACCCCTTAAAAGGTCAAAGGGTAAATCTTTCCCTCTTCACACACTTGTCTCACGACAGTGCCACCGCAAAGTAGAGACAACCCAAACCCCCTGTCAGGGGGTACCTTTGACCTGCCTTTCACTTTCGAAATTTATTTGTATTCATTTAATTCGCTGCAGTGAAGCTGGGGGGCCCTAATTTCGTTGAAGGTCGACAGAGTTGCCCCTAGTATGTGGGGCCCTAGATTATCTGGTTGCGGCCCTATTCACGGTTAATATTTTTTTTAACACAGGGGCCCGCTTTAATCAAGCCAGCTATCAGGTGTCACATCTTTTCCACACAAGGGCCAGGCCAGTGGTGAGCCAAACTTTTTTTGGCTTGGCTCGAGCCAAAAAATTTGCCCATGGCTGGGCTAGGCAATAATTTGTGGTCAAATGGCTTCTTTATTATAAAAAAAACTGTGAAAATGTGTAAATTCAAATGTCTAATTAATGATTGTTTCCCAACAGGCTGTGTTAAGTTTGTACCACGCGGGCCGCGTCACAGGCACGGTGGTGGACGTGGGGGGCGGGGTCACGTCCGTGGTGCCTATCTTCGAGGGCTTCAGCATCGGCGAGGCGGCGGTCAAGATGGACTTGGCGGGATCTGACGTCACCGAGTATCTCATCAAACTATTGGCAGGTAGGGTCGAGAGTTTATATCTCCACACCACGTGACTTACGATCGTTGACCTTTGGGTTTCACTACAATCCTTTAGACAAAATTCAGTTCTGTGATATTGTACAGCAGTTGAAAAGCTGAGACGTTCTTAGATTTTTGGATAGAAACTTGTTTAGGCATATTTATTTTGTTTTAGGGGGTGGGGGGGGAGTTCATTATAATGTAGGCGCTGACGCCGTTTTAAGGGGTGCGCGAGCCCCGTAGCGTGAAAATTCTACAGCAAGGGCCAGGCAATAGCGGGGGGGGGCAGGTAATACATTTTACTAAGTAGAGCAAATAAGCAGAGGGGGGCCAGACAAAACGCAGGGGGGCCCGGCTTCCCTGCCCCCCCCCCCCGCACGATACTTGCCTGGGGGGGGGTGCGTCGAGTCATTAAAAGTCCCCGTTAGGGAAAATTATTTTAATTGTAGGGACCTGTAACATTTTATAAAAGTTTCCTTATTAGCAACGCCACTGGGCACAGGTTAAGATTTTTTTTTGTTAATAAGCAAGTTTTTTTTTTCTCCCTCCTAGACAAGGGGACCAACTTGGCATCGCCCGCCAATAAACTGACAGCCAATCAAATAAAAGAGAAGCTGTGCTTCGTAGCTCAACAGCAACAGGCGACGTCTGCTCCTCCGAGTACTTTTGAACTTCCGGATAAACGGACGATAACTCTTGAAACTGAAAGGTAATTGAAGTCGCTTTCGATTTTGAAGTCACCATCCATGACTACTCCCCCTTTGGAGATGTGTCTCAATTAGAGGCCGGTTGTTGTTTTTAATCCTCCTGTGTTTGAAATTAGAATTAGAAAAAAGCTTTTTATAATGAAAGTTTAACTGGTATTCAGCAGAGATGTCCCAAGTACTGCCCATACCCCAGTACCAGTACAAAAAAAAAACACAAGTTTTTAAAGTTGAAAGGAAGACTATGAGTACTAAATACTCAACGTGCAAGTACGCGTACAAGCAAGGCCGGATTTACAGATAGGCCTACTAGGCCGTTGCCTAGGTCCCCCGCGAATTAAAGGGCCCCAAAATGTTGGGTAGTATACACTGTCGTGGAGTTAAGGTTGATTTAAATATACATTAATTGATTTAGTTTGTGCATGTGTGTTAATCACACTTTTTAAGTGACTCTAGAGAGTATGAATCTTTATATTTTTATGTGACGTAGTTTTTCTAGTTTGACGTCATATAAGATTTTGCTTAGAAACAAGCCTTGGTGATAGAGGCAGTTACTTTTTAGATTCTGAACGTATAGGACGTATTTTTGTCTAACTTTAAAAGAAGTTACTATTTCGCTTTCATATAGCAAGTTGTGTATTATTTGACTTTTTAAAGATGTGCCTGTATTACGTGACTTTATCCAAAGTTTACCACAATATTTTAAAGTCTATGTTTATTAATAAAATGAAGAATCAGCAACACTGACTTGAACGTTTATTTTGAGAATTGTTTGAGTACCATCAGCGACACGCTACCACAGCAGCGCCTCCACATTCATTCTTTTTGACAACCTTCACATACACTAATTAAAAAAAAAACTACAACTTAGCAATATTTTTTTTCAGGATGGGCCTTTAAATTTTTGTTGGCCTAGGGCCCCTAAAATTGTAAATCCGGCCCTGAGTACAAGTAATCCGAAAAATGTATTCGATAATCATGTAATTGGTAAAACATTCCCTATCTCAGGTAGTAACAGATCCGTACTCGTGGATATTGATTAAGATCTACTTTCTTTACAAATGGCAGTTTGTCAAACTAACAACCGTAACAAATGGTTCAACAATTCAGTTCATAACTTTTCTTATGTCAGGCACGCATGTGCCGAGGTTCTCTTCAATCCTGGACTGTTGGGTCAGGGTGACCTGAGAGGGCTCCACACCGCCATTCAGGGCGCCATCTCCGCGTGCGACATGAACACCAGGAAGCCCCTGTACACGAACGTGCTTCTGAGTGGGGGGACCTCACTGCTGGAGGGGCTGAACACGAGGCTGCAGGGTGAGCTGTCTGCCCTGGCCCCACAGAATCTACAGGTGAAAGTTTAAATTTTTGATTTTCTTCAAAATAACGCCTTAGAGAATGACAAATTCTAAATATGACCAGATGAATGCTAGTCAGGCTATCAGTGATTGTATGTTTGACCAGTTGAATGCTAGGCAGGCTATCAGTGATTGTATGTTTGACCAGATGAATGCTAGTCAGGCTATCAGTGATTGTATGTTTGACCAGATGAATGCTAGTCAGGCTATCAGTGATTGTATGTTTGACCAGATGAATGCTAGTCAGGCTATCAGTGATTGTATGTTTGACCAGATGAATGCTAGTCAGGCTATCAGTGATTGTTTGTTTGACCAGATGAATGCTAGTCAGGCTATCAGTGATTGTATGTTTGACCAGTTGAATGCTAGTCAGGCTGTCAGTGATTGTATGTTTGACCAGATGAATGCTAGGTCAGGTTTCAGTGATTGTATGTTTGACCAGATGAATGCTAGTCATGTTTCAGTGATTGTATGTTTGACCAGATGAATGCTAGTCATGTTTCAGTGATTGTATGTTTGACCAGTTGAATGCTAGTCAGGCTATCAGTGATTGTATGTTTGACCAGTTGAATGCTAGTCAGGCTGTCAGTGATTGTATGTTTGACCAGATGAATGCTAGGTCAGGTTTCAGTGATTGTATGTTTGACCAGATGAATGCTAGTCATGTTTCAGTGATTGTATGTTTGACCAGATGAATGCTAGTCAGGCCATCGGTGATTGAATGTTTGTTTGTGTGTTGACTTGGGTGCTGGTATATTTAATCGACTCCCTAATGGGTCACGACTTACACGCAGGCACGCCGAGAGGGGTGCAGGGGGGTCATTGCCAGGGGGCCCGTATCTGTAAGGGGGCCAAGCTGCCCCGACCATGTCAATTTATTTGTTCACGACTCATTGTTTATTAAGGCGCCTGCAATGATGTCGTGCCCTGGGGTCCTTGTTGACTCTCGGCGCCCCTGCTCACACGTTTTGGAAACCCCTGATCAGTGGCGTAGGAAGGGGACTGAAGGTTGTGCTACCGCGCAGGGCGCCTAACCAGGAAGGTGGCGTCGAAAGAGCGCTGTTAAATGGTTTTGCACTTTTCAGATTGGAAGGAGGGGGGCCAAAAATGTAACACGCACAGGGCGCCACAACATCTAGCTAGGGCACTGTCCTCTGATCTAAATCAAACTCAATTAAACATGTCTAAGTCGTTGTAACAAGCGAACAAAACTCCCATATCAAAACTATGCAGACCATGAGAGGGGGGGGTCACAAGAAGTAGAAATGAATTGTTTATGTTGGGGCTGGTCCAACAGTCACATTTTATCTCACTAACAAATATCAATGACGAATTGGTTATCCGTGTGGACTTCTGTCAATGGAACCCGAGAAAAGTCCTCACATTCACAAGGGCTCGAACACGTCACTCCCCTGTTGTTATCCGAGTTCTCTACTCCACTGCCATCTCCTCCCTTTCAGATGTTGCACATGTAATTTGTTTTCCCACAATAGATATTTTCTCGTTGAACGTTCTGTTTATTGATTTGTCAACTGGTTTGTATATATATATATATACATATTTTTTTTCCGGCATGCTTTTTAGAATAAGTATTGACTTAAGAATGTGTTTCGCTAACACTAACCTCCTTGCGCTAACATTTCCCCAAACAGGCCAAAGTTCAAGCCAGAAGAGACCGCCACCTAGCAGCGTGGATTGGGGGCTCAGTCTACGCTACACTGCCCACCTTTCGTCAGATGCAGATCACCAAGAGAGAGTACGAAGAGACGGGTCCGTCTATCATCCAAAGAAAATGTCCTTAAAAAATTGTTAACACTCACGACATTTTGGGGGGATGGGGTCAATTTAATCAGCTGATCGTATTCCTTGTCTGAGTTGCTGTTAATTAATTGTTGCTTTGTTTCGCTTCTTTCTTGTACTCTGTAGTCTATTTATGTTTTTTTTTACAGTGTCACTCTGTGACACACAACAACACAAACTCTCATATTCAGGGCCAGCCGCATAGGGGCCCCTCTGCTAAGGGGCGGGGGCCCTGTTGAGACTTTTTATTTTGCTGTGATTTTTTTCTTTGGGAAAGGGGGGGCATTTATAATAAGCGCCCACAAATGGAACATTTCAAAGCGACCCCCCCCCCCCTTCCATAAACGTCAGAACGGTAGAAGAGAAACATTTTCAGGTATCCAGATTCGTCAACAAGGACGATTATCTAGTTACCAGTTGATACCCTAGATATCAGCCATTATCTCCCCTGCGCGCATCCCATTCTGCACTGACATATGTCTCAAAATTGACACATTCCAGGTTATTTTTTTTTTAATTTTCTAAATCTATGTGCACTGACTCATGCATCGTAAGTAATACATACTACAAAACAGAAATAATATCTCTAAAGAAAATACTACATGTATACAATCCATCATTTGTTATACAAAAATAGTTTATTCAATAATATATATATTTTTTTAATGTAGATATTCCTGTATTGTAGCCATATTGTTGTGCAACAAATAACAATGATTCTTGCATCAAATAAAGATGGTTCTTTTCATACAAAATTAAATTGTTGTTGAATGTTTTTTTCCCCTTGTACAGTATGGCTCATATAGAATAGTTCATCTTACAGTATATGTATGAGCTAAGAGCTGAGTACTTATATAGATGCACTTACTCTTGTTACAAGCTAGTAGTTCATTGTATGTCAAATAAGGGAATACTGTAACAGCCAGGTACTCTTGCTGTACAGAATGTCAGAGTCAGATACTGTTGTCATGAGGAGTTTGAGAGACTTAGTACATGTGTCAAAGAAATACTTAAGCCAAAGTTGTTTCAATGTAGACAACATACTTCATATAAAAAAGTAACTCAAGAGACGTAAGTACTTGGTTACTAATCATCTCTCACCAGTGGTGGCCCTTAGGCTGAATGGAAGTACACCTGACGTTGAAACTCCAATGCTCCAGGCCCAACGGGTGTAGTAGACATGCCTTTTTTAAACATCTCAATGAAGCCGGACATAAGTTCTTGTCCCAAGGCCTGCTGCAATACTTCATCCTGCTCTAGGGCTTTGATTGAATCCTCAGGAGTTTTGGGAATGGCCGGGACTGACTTGTCATTTGGAGCCGGACACGGAAGTTTTCTGGCCAGCCCGTCCATGCCTGCTGCCAGGATGGCCGCGACGTCCAGGTATGGATTGGAGGCACTGCTGGGGAGCCGGTTTTCCACGTAAACGTTTTTCTTCTCCGTCTTGATCCGCAGATAGCTGAGCCTGTCTTCCACACCCCAGTTGGCTAACTTTGGACACAAGATATCGGCCAGGCGTCTGTAACAGTTGACGGTGGGGGAAAGTATGGCTGTCAAAGCAGGGGCGTGGTATATGAGCCCGGCGATCCAGTGGCGCGCGGTGTCGGACATTAAGAGGGGGTCGTCAGCGTCAAGAAGCGCATTGAGCCCTTCAGACGTCCACAGAGAATGGTTAAAGTGAAACCCATTGGCATGGCCTTCCGCCAGCGGGCAGGCCATGTATGTCGCCACCATCCCGTTCCGGCCCAGGTTCGTCTTGGCCGCATCCTTCATGGTCATGATGGAGTCTGCCGATGACACCCCTTCCTCGGGGCGAAAGGTCAGCTCGAACTGAGCAGCGGCTAATTCTGTCATGAACGTTTCTAGGGGCAGTCCAGACTTCTCCATTAGGTAACATGTACCTAGCATAACGCTCTCCCTGCCGGACATATTGTCCACTCGTCCATATGGCTCAATGTGTATATGATTGAAAGGGGTTTTCTCATCTTCCTGTTTTGTAAAAAGCAAGAAAAAAAAGTAGGGTAAAGTAGAAGAAAATAAATTCATTTTGGGGTGAAAAAAAACCAACAACCAAGTTCACCTATGCCAACCACTTGACCAGAAATGTACCTCAAAAATCATGAACTCTGCTTCAAATGCGGATATGACCTTCAGCCCAAACTCGTCCTTCAGTCGCTTCACTTGCATCACCGCTGCTGACCTCGGCGAGCGGACGACAGTCGGCAGGCTGGCAGGCGAAGATAACTCGCACATGGCCCCGCCGACCTTCTCTCCCTTTAGCGAGCACCATGGCAGCTCCCTCAGGGTTGATAGGTCAACGGTGGCGGGCCCTGAGCAAGAACTGACGTCGTAGATCAGAGAGTTCCCGGGGTCGGAGATGCCACCAAAATTGACTGTGCCTGTTGTGAGGGGAAAAAAAATGTTTTTATTGCACACACACACACACATTATAATTTCTCATCTAATTCTTTACTTGATAGTTGATACACAAACAGGCCCCGTAGCGTGCGGGGGGGGGCGGACCAGTGCCTCCTACAGTACATCAGAAGGCACTGGGCGGACCCCCCTGCGTTTTGTCTAGCCCCCTTCTGCTTTTTTGCTCTACTTAGTAACATTTATTTCCTGGCCCACCCTGCTATTGGCCTGGCCCCTGCTGTAGAATGCCTGGCCCCTGCTGTAGAATGCCTGGCTCCTGCTGTAGAATGCCTGGCCCCTGCTGTAGAATGCCTGGCTCCTGCTGTAGAATTTTCACTCTACAGGGATGTACACAAAATAGTGTTGTTTAAAGTATGTTTCGCTTTGTATACAGAAAACGTATAAATATTTTTTTGGTGACTCGAGGACGCTTTTAATTATTTTTCAACAATCATACATGGATACAACAATCATACATGGATACAAAAATCATACGTGAATACAACAATCATACATGGATGCACAAATGTTATTCGATATCAATATAACAAGCGATTACACAAAGTTGTAGCACATAAAATTCACCTCCAATAACACGCGAGTCAAACAATCATACATGCTGTGTCATACAGCAATCCTATTTGGGTACAACAATCATACGTGTATACAAAAAAAATCATAAATGAATGCAACAATCATACACGGGAACAACAATCATACATGGATACACACATGTTGCTGTTCTTAAGAACATCTTACACAAAGTTGTAGCAACTATCACCTACATTTAGCCACACATGAATACAACACGTAATATACAACTTCATACATGAGTACCCAGTGCTGTAGTGCACATAAAATTCATCTTCAATCACATATGAATACACACAGTGCTCCATTACATAACACTCATCTTCCGTCATCTATATTAAATATATCCAAAGTCAATGGTGCAATAGATTACAATATCGCAGACTCATACATCACTTTAACTTGCAACAATGGATAAATACCCCAGAAATACAACAAATAATCATACTGCCATACAGTGTTGCAGTATATTACAGGTCAACTGGAAGTTACTCCCTACTGACCCTACTCTCTGTCCAACCACCACCCTCTCCCCATTTTTATTTTGCTACCCCCTTCATCCTTTGATCCTATGTTGTAACCTATCTTGTGCTCTGGCCTTTGTTGACATTCATATTGAAGATATTTTAGTGTATTGTAGCAAAATAATTAGGGGGGAAAAAAAAATCATCCCTGGCGGGATTCGAATCCGCGACCTCTGGATTAGAAGTCCAGCGCGCTATCCACTGCGCTACAGGGACGCCTATTGCAATTATTCTCCACTTACTACAAGCCAGCCTTTTCAATCACAATTTTGAGCAATTTATTAAAATTAAAACAATGAGTTTTTAGTAGCAGGTTGGCTGGCAATACACATGCAGTCGTGAGAGGCAAACGTTCAAGTCTCGGTGACAGGAGAATTGTTGTTCGTTAACGTTCATGGCTTTCATTCAAGTTTAGATTCCATTTTAAGTAAATTCAGGTCGAAAACCTCCAGCACCCCAATTACTGATACCTTTGTCATGGCCCACACCGTGGCCATCATAGGCGGACACACATCAACGAGAGCTACAATCCCATCAGTCTGGGTTTTTTTTTTAATCAAGAAGACACCTTTGAAAATTTATGGAAATTTTGTGAATAAAAGTAAAAAAAAAAATAAAAATTGACCCATTGGGAGACGCACAAAAACTAATTAAAGAGCCCCACATGGGGGCCCTTCCAGTCACTGGGGAGTAGCGGGCTAGTCAGGGTCACTGGGGTTTGAAGACTTTCCCCACATAGTTTTTTTGTTTTGTCAGGCTTTCATGAGGTCTTGCCCGACGCCGACCCCCCGCACAAGCTCATGTCTACTCTGCAGACGACAACCGGTTATATGAGATTCTCCCGGGTTACTACCCGTATCTCCCAGGGTTTTTTTTTATGAGATCGGTTTCTTCTAGGTATCGTATTCGAAATCAATCATCGTATTCGAATTCAATAATCGTATCGGAATCAAAAGTTTAAAGAAATATATGAAAATGTTATTGGATGGAGAATTTTGTTTACGTATTGTACAGTCTCTAGACTCCAATCCTGGATATGTATAAGCAGCGGACACGCGGGCCGGGGCCTATTTTGACCCTACTGATTGTAGAAAAGATGTGATTAGAAATAAACCCATCTTTAATGTTTATGATAACCATGACTGGACTAAACTAACAAGCATAAGATTCACAGCTTGTCGCCAAGCAGCCTTGACACTCACCTGAACTTTGCAGAACGGCCTTCAACTTTTCACTCGATACGACCACTTTCCTCACCACGCCGCTGAGTCCGGTCAGAGACAACTGGATGACGTCATACTGGTCAAGGGCGTCGAGCGGTTCGGTCCCCATCTCTGTATAATGGTGGAAAAATTGGTACAGTGAGAAAATGACGTTTCGATAGGAAGTGACCATTGATTGGTTGAATGTTTGGATACATATGATTATGGTGGCGATGTATGAATGGAATTAAGACACAGTGTCAAAGCCCGACTTACTTTTGATTGATTAATTTGAGGGGTTAGCCTGACCCGTTAACAGTGTTGCCTAACGTGAGGCCCACGGGGAGAGGGGGCAATTTGTAACATTGTAAAAATTACATCATCTGGTCATGGTAAATAAAACTGTCTTGTATTATTTTACTTATAAATATGTTCTATGGGATAAGGTGGAGAAGGGCACAAGACTTTTAGTATACATTGCCCCACAAACACTGCCTTACAAACACTGCGATACAAGCATTGCTCCACAAACACTGCCTTATAAACAATGCAATACAAGCATTGCCCAAAAACATTGCCCCACAAACACTGCGATACAATCGTCGCCACACAAACACTGCACCACAAACACAGCCCCACAAACATTGCCCCACAAACATTGCACCACGAACATCGCCGCACAAACACAGCCCCACAAACACTGCCCCACAAACATCACACCACAAACATTGCCCCACAAACACAGCCCCACAACTGTGTTGAATCATCGTATCTAATTATTCTGGTTTCTCTTTTGAAAATAACAAGGATCTCTCTCTCTTCTCTCTCTCTCTCTCTCCTCGCTCTCTCTCATCTCTCTCTCTCCTCTCTCTCTCATCTCTCTCTCACATCTATCTTCTCTCTCTCTCTCTTCTATCTTCTCTCTCTCTTCTAGCTCTCATCTCTCTCTCATCTCTCTCTCTTCTCTCTCTTTCTGTCTCTCATCTCTCTCTTCTCTCTCTCTCTCTCTCTCTCTCTCTCCCACACTCTCATACGTACGTTCGCCGGCAACCCACCCATTCCCAACATAAGTACAGTAACTTCATTTTAATTGATGTTTATTGTATGTACACATGTGTGTTGTTTGTTATTAAAGACTCCGAGAATTCAAAGGAAGGGCGTTACACATGTGCTGATCTGTGCTAAAGTGTAATACAGTATATTTAAGGATCACACGGTAAATTTTAATGAATTGATTCAACCAAAAACTACTTGTAGTGATTGTGGGGGCGCTAGGGGTGGTTATCTACCCTACCACTTTAGAACGCCACTTCATAATCAAATGGCTTTCAGATTTAAAATTCAAACTTCTGTAGTCCAACAAAGCCGGATGTTTATTGGAGGGGAACGTGAACCATATGGGTCATCTGAATATAGAAGTATGGAGGGGCGGGGTAGTGCGATCTTGAAGCAATCGATCGATATTACAAATAAGTAAAACGATGAAATTATTTACAAATAGAACAGCTGCTCACTCAGGACGCTATACAAATGTAAAGATATGAATGGTGAGTACAGGACTGTTATACAATACAATTAAAATAGGCTTAAAAAAGGCAAGCTGTTGGAGCAACGAGAGTAATTTGAGAGCATTTAGAGAGTATTTTGAGAGCATTTAGAGAGTATTTTTAGACATTTTTCCCCCTCAAAACATCATTGGAAATTTACACTGATAATTGATAAGAAATTAAAAAGAAAATTGAAATAGTGAAAACCTAAAGATGCCGAGAAAGTTTTGAAAATAAATCACAGGAATGTCACATCGAGTGAATATTGGTGTGTGAAGATTGCACGGAGTTTATTTTTTTTTTTGGTGGTACGATAATGAAACCTATTTCACCCGTCAGGGTCGCGGCATTGCGACCACCCATGAGTAGGCCTTCGTCCTGACCACACGATGCCGCTGACCTTCGTCCTGATCAGGCGATGTTACTCAAGACTGATCATCCATCAACAAGTCTCACATTTCACATTTATCCAAACAGAAGGGTGCGTCCAGCATTAATTCGTTCTCACACGGTTTGTTGTTTAAAAGACAATTGAATTATCCTGGAATAATTTTACTTAAAAAAAAAAAGAAATACATAATGATAGGCTCTGGAAATTCTGTATCCCTGTTGTCATACATATGGGTCATTAGGCCTCATTCTTTAAGGCTAAGTGCCCTAATAGACAGGTCAATAAGGCTAAGTGCCATAACAGACAGGCCCATAAGGTTAACTAAGCAGAGGCGTAGCTAGGGGGCGGGGGTACATATGTCCCCGGGCGCTACTCACATAGACAGGGCCATAAGGCTAAGTGCCCTAATAGGCAGGGCCATTCTAAGACAAAGGTGCTAGTCGATCGCCGAAGGCTTGGGTTCATTTATAAATCCTATTCATCACATTCGGTACGATCCCTCTTGTCAAATTTAAGAGCCCATTCTGGCACGATTTAAAAGTTTGCCCTTCAACGGTCAACCGCTGACATTGACCCCCCTACCCCCACCCCCTTGTCATTAATCTCGTGCAGTAAAATCTAGAAATATAATTGTTCATATATTTTCTGGATAATTATTCAAGAAGCTAGTTGGCAGCCTTGTTACCAACATGTAAGATTTTAATAGCTGTCCCATGGCGATTGTGAAAAGCTAGAGAGGATAAAGAGTGTAAGAAACTAGATAATGTTCGGTTTACATTCACCGGCCAAGCTGAATGATACAGGCGTGAAGTGTTGTTTTTTGTGCACGACCCAACCAGACAAACAAGCAACCACAAAGCGCGTGCACCTGTGTATATAAGCTAGTGAGTGTGTGTGTGTGTGCGTGTGTTTGACAATATAAACGGGTCCTTTGTGTGAATGTGTAAGGAGTCTTCTGTGAAGCGGCTGCGCAATGTGAAGAGATTTATAACCTCGCATATCGAAGTTTTTTTTTTTTTTGCGGTGATAGAAGATAATTTATGTGACGATAAAATACTGATAACTAACCAAGGACTCAAGGACAAACAATCTTTCTCATTTTTTTTATGTGTATATGTGTGGTAAGGAGTTGGCAATTACACGGCACGCGTGGCACACCAGGCACTCCTGAAAAATATCCTGGCACGCAAAAAAATCTCTGCTTAGAATTTCAACAGAAATGAGTTCAATTACATGTATAAATAATACGTACGAATGTACTGGCATGCACAAACTGATTTCATTTCTATAGGATTTTACAAATTTCAAACCCGAATCCCGAATTTCCGTGTTTTTATGTGTACGCAAATTTCTAGGCCCTTGAGGCATTTCGTTATCACTTATTTAAAACCGTTAAAAATCATATCGTTATCGTTATAATACAGCAATTTTATACCAAAATTCGACTCACTCATAAAAAAAAATATGGGAAATTTTAGATACGAATTAAGCCGCTATGTTTATATGCAAGTTTTAACGACAGCTAGTCCGTGAATTAGTATGGTCGACAGTAAACATTGATTTCAATTTGACGATGGAGTATCTTCATTGGAGAGTATTGATGACGACATTGTTTGAATTTATTTAAAATAGTGAAAGCTTTTCAACTGGTGTCTACACAAAGACAGATAGACAAGGTCAAAAGGGGGGAACTAAATAGGATCCTCCACACTCAAGGGGGCCCACAAAGATAAATAAGGTCCACCAAACTCAACCGGG